>JAXQQM020068531.1:0-77992 GCA_034641835.2 Pinus albicaulis | reverse complement strand
ACAGAAGGAATTGGAATATCGCCTATCTTTAATGTTGCAAATTTGTACCTATACAAAGGAACATAGGAAGAGCTACAAGAAGACTCTACAGAAGAGGAAGTGCAGAGTTTGAATTTGAAGGAAAAAATGTCAAAGACTGAAAAGAAATAAGTGGAATCCATTTTGGAGAAAAGAGCACCAAAGAAGACCAGAGGACAAACTTACTATCAGTATCTACTCAAATGGAAAGGACACCATGTGGATGATGACGGTTGTATCACAACATCAAAGTTACAGAGGTTTACTACATATCCTGAAGCATTGATGGATCATTATTTTCTTCCCCGGGAGTCTGATGCAGGAGCATCCAAACTTACCCATCAATGTGATTGTATGTTCACATGTTGTGGCAAACATGAGGTGGATGAACATTGGCCATTAATATTTTACTTAGTTTTAAATGAGAGAAGTTAGTTTTTTGGGGTTTTTTAATTTAATTAATAAATAAAATAGAAATTGGTTTCTCCCTATGAGGAGATTGAGCCAAGTAGGATAAGAGCTTATAAATAGGGTAGAATTTGTTTTTTAGGAGTGGTTCAACAAGAATCTATTTTAGGTGAGAAGGATCGCTTCTGATATATATATATATATATATATATATATATATATATATATATATATATATATATATATATATATATATATATATATATATCTCGGTGTGAGAGAGAGAAGAGGGTGGAAAAGAGTGTGAGAAGTGTGAAATAGGTGTGCAAAAGGAGAGAGCAGAGAGAGCATAAATAATTGTAATAAATATCCAATTAAGGGCTTGGCTCTGTAAATTCCTTTATTATTAATTTTCAAGTGTTTTGGTATTGATCGGGTTCTCTAGTCAAATTATTGGTTTAAAACTCTATTGAATCATATATATATATATATATATATATATATTAAGTTATACAATAGGAGAGATCTCATTGTAAGTGAAAACCATCGCACATCGTAGAGAAACGAGTTTAAATTTTAAGAGTCGCAAGTTAACTTGTTTTATTAGCGATGCGAAGTGAGAAGTGGAGAGACAACGAGGATCGTTGGATCCGGGACTAATCCAACGGTGGAGATCATAGCGCCGGGAAGTGAATTTTTGCTTCACAATATTTAGGAGATAAGCATTAAGACATCACAAAGTAAAAAAATCTATTTGCAATGTGAAAAGGAGGAGGAAACATGTTGGCTCAGTGCAGTTTCACAATTAACAAGGATTAAAGTTTAAGTATTAAAGTTAACTGCAAGTTGTGTAATTTGCGATCTTTGCTGATTGGTCAAGCTTATCGTGGGACCCTCCGGTAAGAACTTCACGCATATGTATTGATTTGTGTTATATGTGTTTGTTTATGATAACACTGTTGATTGCATTGTATGTATGTTTAACAAGCCCTGAAGTTAAAACAAACTTGTTGCGCGTAATAAGGTTATGTAGAGTGTAAAATCTATAGTTTTCATGCATACTCTGATATTTCTGCAGCTAGTCTACATCAAAATTATAGACAAATCTGTGTGAAATTGAATTTTGTTATTCTTAACATAAAAACAACAAATATGCATACAAAATTCAGATGTAGCTATAATTACCTTTATTTATGTTGTATAAAAATGGATCCCTATGAGCTCCATTTACTTTATTTTATTCAACTCTGTATAGAACTCTACAAAAAATACACAAATCTACAGAACATACTCAGAAAGGTATGTGTGATATTTAATTTTTCTACTTATTAACATAAAGTAAATAATAATATATGCATATATAATTCATATATAATTGTACTTACCTTTCTCAGTGTTGGATAATTCCAAGACCCTGTGACTTTCATTTATATGAGTTTAGCTTTCTGTTAAGGAGGCTAAACAAGTTGTACATTCAACAATGTTATATTGAAGGTAATTATTTCTCTTGTCAATTTTTTTAGAATGCTAATAATCTTATAGTATTATAACAATCCTTACCATGTTAGATTATTGCTCTTTTTGTAGAACGATACAATTGATGTTTGTGATGTTTGTATACAATACATTGTTAATACAATTTCTACAAGAGATGCCTGAAACATCCATTTTTAGGAACTTATCATATTTTTCATTGCATCATTCCTAGTCCCCCATTATTCAATTATAACTCCAAAAAATCAAGACTTCCATCCATATTCAAAGGATTCTTCTTTTGTTTACATTATCTTCTAATAAGGACTTTTATTTCCTGGAAATTCAACTACTAAGGTAAAGGAAAAACTATAAGTTCAACTTGCAATCGAAACCATATATTTTCTTTGTTTCTCTAATGAATTGAAAAGAATTTATGTTTTTTCAATCATGTTTGTAAAATATATTTTTATAGACTCAATGATTATATTTTTCTACTTTAGCTGATGTAAGGGTGCATCATGAATATCTCCTATTCATGGTTACTAATATAAAAACTTGAGGAGGAAGATTGGACAATTTTTTTTATTAATATTTAATCTAACCTCCTTGCTCTTTATTGACTGGAATTTCCAACACATTTGAATATTTATCAAATGATGCACGTGCTTCGTAATTTGTCTAACTAGCGTGTTCATGTGCTCTTGAACATGACAATTTCTTTTACTAATTAGGAGTGTAATTTTGATGTAGTTCATGATATAAAATTATTTAGTTTTTATATGTTGATCGGGGGGTTTACATTAAGTTCCACCTGTATAATAAGCATGTGAAAAGCTTACTACAAAAATAGCAAATATTAATGAAATGTCCACTTCTGGTTATATTCTAATATAATTCAGAAAATGCTACTAGATATGAATTGACCCTGAATATAATATTGGTGAAACATAAGTTCTCTAACGATGTTTGTTATAATACGATAAACAGAAAGAAAGCAACTCAAAATCAAATAGTTATATGCTAAATCATAATAGATCCATTTGTTTTAAATAAACATATTTCCCGATTCGAATGGGGAATCAATTTCTAGTCGAAATATATAAATCCACACTATATACATAGGTAGATCTCCATTTGTAACATGGTTCATATTGAAGATACAAACGAGGGAAAATGTCATATTATTAACTGCTTGATTAGTCCCATAGAGCCCACTAAAAGTTGACCCAAATTAGCAAACTATGCAAGGCATAGGATGTTCATAAAAGTTGGCTAGGAAATTTCTCACCCTGACTCAAATTTCCAACTATTGTTTGATGATGAAACATGTTGCAAAATTTTTAGATTATTCTATTATGAAGTGAAACCAATATGCTATTAACTCTATAATAAGTATTTCCTTCTCTTTCTAACCTTAAGAGCTAGAAATAGTGTGGGATATTGGTTTCTCAATATACCTAAGCTAGGTTTGATGATGTATATTTACACATTTACATAACAACACTCATCCCTCCACAATTAAATTTCTTGAAATAGGTTATAAATGTCCTGTGTGACATTGTGGTCACGATTAATGATTAGGGAAAATTTCATCGGGAACGCTAATTAGTATTAATGAGCTACTTTTTTTTTTTGCCCTTTTCACTTTGATAAAAAGGTAGATAACCTGTAATTTACACCAATGATTCTTACTCCTTTTTTGTCTCTAAAGAAGGGAGACACTGCTTAGCATAACTCTATTTGCTTGAAATATTTATCCCTACATGTTCCCAAATTCCAATGGGCATCATGTAAAGAAATTAAATAACTAATATAAACAGAGATAAAAACAACACAAAAATAATAGGAGACATAGAACTAGCAGAAAATGCTTGAGAGCCTTACATCATTCCTCATATTATTCATTATTAAAGAATGTAATAATACAAATAAATATATGAGGATGTTGTCTCGAGATAGTGCGTCTATATTCGTTGCTTTGAATGAAAAGATCTCAGCCACACACACTAATCTAGGAGAAAAGTTAGGTAGACCTAAAGCCGACTCCCAATTAAGAAATAACATAATCTAGAAAAGTAGGCATAAAATCCTAATTTTCAAAATTTTATTAATTTAATTAACTTTGGATTTATAATTCTTTATGAAAGAGGCTAAAAATTCCCCAGAATGATAAATCCAAAATAAGAATGAGGAGCCACATCTTCTGACTCTAATGGGTAAAGTGTGATCCTCGAAAACAATGCACAGAAAACCACCAATTTAGATGCGAAAAAATGCAATCTAAAGAGACCATGAAGTCGATTTCATATCCGATTTTATCTTTGAATTTTTCATGAAAAGCTGCATCACGTGTCGAGGTACGTAAGGGATACATATATGTCCTTTGTTTCATCGGCTTATCTTTTGTCCACGACAATAGTGTGAAGATGCCTTTGGAGAATTTTCTTGTCCATTGATACTTTGAGGACACCTTTGGAAAATTTTCACGATGATGATATCCCATTGGATGATGATGTTGATGATGTTAAAATATTTTTATTTTGGTGATCTTCATTAGAAACTTCTCATTGTTTGATGCCCACTAAGCCGATGTACGAATGCCCATTGGTTGTTAAAGGTACCGCAGCTACTTTTGTTGACATTGTCAAAACTTTTAGTGATAACCACCTTCAATTTAATTATGATTCCCCCCTTTGTCATATGAAAGAAGAAAATAATCTTGAAATTATTTTGAACTGCGCCCCCTTCACGTGTAGGATATTTTCGGGTGTACTCCCCTGTTCATGCAAAAGAGAGCACCATCATCATTTGATTGTCATTTGTAGTAGGTGTCATTGAATACGGTTGTGATATGCAATATTTTGAATGGCCAAGACCATACCCAAGGATCGAATTCGTTCATAATTGATCTTCAATCATGGGATTGGTTTTAGTTACAAAATTTCTCGATAAATGATTCAACTTGACAAAATGGAGACAAGGATGGAGATCGAAAGAATGCTCTTCCATATGACCTATTCTTTTACAATGTGAGCATTTTGGTTTGAATACAACCGATTGTGTGCATGTCGGTTTATGCACTTTTTTTGTCACGGTATTTTTTGATGTGGTTTTGTTCGAAAGCACACTTGCTTCAGAAAAACTTAACGGGCTTTAAATAATTTGGGATATGTAAGTGTTCATCATATTTAAATATCCTAATCCCCATCTATTTTTGTTACTTTGGATTTCTTCCCATTGCTTGATGATCGGCTTGGAAGAAACTTGAACTTGAACAACTTGACACTTAAATCTATTTGGATGAATAGCTTAGAATCATCTTTATCTCCATGGTCCAGACTCGAAGCATCATCCTCTTCCAAATCATTTCTTTGTAGTTGCGACTCCAGGTTTAAGGAAATCTATCATTTCATTTATCTGTTGTATATGCCTTGAAATATCGGCAGAGTTGCTTTGTTGATTTTTACCATGTCTTCGAACTTAATTGAGATCAAATTGTAAATAAATTGTATAAATAGGATGTGATTTCCATGTGAACTCACTCACTTGAATTGTTCGGGTTCGCTTGTCTTGAAATTTCTCACTTGAATTTAACTTGTTGGATTGAATCTGCTCCTTGATTTGAATAGCCAGGCTCGCTTGCTTTGGAATTTGCTTGATCTCTTGCTTGATGAAGCTTGTTTTGCTTGTTTTCATGCTCACTAGAAGTCAACGCTTGCTTGTTGTATATTTCATCTTGCTTGATTATTTGTTTTAATATTACATTAAATTTTGTTTGAGTTGAACTCACATTCTTGCTGATTTTGCTTGATAGACGCACGTTGGCTCGCTTGTTGTTGTGAACTTAGTCTTGACTTGATTGTGCTTATTGGCAAAGAAGAGTATGGAACACTATCAGAAAATGCACCCAAAGACAAATGACAATTCAAATAATAATCATTTGAATACTTATGACTTAACTATCTTAGGTTGATCACCATACAGTTAGATTGGGGTGTCATTTTCAACCAATAATGAACCCTAATAATTCAACTACGGTTACAAAATTGTTACGCAAGTGATACAAAGTGTTGTTGTGTCATTTTTGTCTTGGAATTCTTGATTTTTTTTGTGTCCTTAACTTGATTAGTTTGATTGCACGATGTAGAATATAGCTTTAGAAGACCTCTTTATCGGCTCGATGATGTGTTGCACAAATTCATGTGATTGTTTGTGCTTGTGTGCTAAGTTTGATTACATGAGCTTGATTACTTAAAAGCTTGATGACTTGTATACTTAAGCTTGCTTATGTGCATGCAGTAGTTTAATTTTTTGTGAAACATATTACAAAAGAGAGTGAAAAAATTGGACCTGAGAGTCATGCATATGCATTCACTACGAGAGTGTACACGAGATCCCCTTATTCAATTTTAGGCCGATCTAGGACAGAAGTACCATCAAAAAATATGTTTTATTAGAGAGTATGGGGGTACATCATCCTTTTATATTTACAACATATGCATTGAATCTTCTCAAGCACATATTGTGAGAACTCCTTGTCTTCAAAATGGATTAGTGAATCAACCTCTTTCAAAGTAAAACATTACTTTGAATAATATCTCTCCTTCTAAAAAATATTCCCTTATAACTCCAAAAAAGCACATTTAAAATAAGACACTCATCTCTAAAACATTACACATCAACCTTATTAATCCAAAAAAAAAACACTTCAATACTCTCAAATTTCCAATAAACCGATCCAAATTTAAAAAAAATTCACTTTATAACAAATATTAAATTTTTTTTTTTTTGAACACCTTATGTCCATTACAAAAATGATTTTTGAATAAAACTTTTTACATGTTTCCTATTGAATTATTTTATTTCCACATTATAGAAGTAACTTAAAGTCACGTTGCCTTGTAAACATTACAACTTAAGGATGTAAAGGTTTATTAACAAGTCACTTTGACATATTACCTTTAAAAAAAAAACATTAAATTTTTTTATGAAGTCGCTTTAAAAGAATTTTATTTTTATATTTAAAGCACACCTTAAAAAAAATTCTGCAAAAGTTACGATGTGGTAGCATACATTTGTTTTTCAAAAGATCTTGCAAATACGGACTCTGTTTGGGCTGGAAATGTGGATGATAGTAAAAAAAATTGTTCCTTCCTCATCGGAATAGTGTTTAGGTAGACCCGGAGAGAGTTGAAATTTCATCGCCAGTGCATTCCTGCCAAATCAAGCAATGGAGGACATCGGCATGATCAGTTCAATCAGCACACTCCCATAGTAACTTCTATTCCATTGCAACTATTCCCGGGGTGGCCAACATGCCTCCATAGTTAGCACCATGCAATCTGGGATGATTCTTTTTTTAACAAAAAACTAAAAGTTATAGAAAATAATACGAGAATGGTTTTTAGAAGCTATATCCACAGGATCCTCTTCTCTCAACCCGACTTTTTGAGATAAAGAGAAACCTCCACAACAACTCCCTTCCACGGATCGATTTTAAAAAATACAACCTAATCCTTCCTAAAAATACAAATAAATCCTACCTTCACTTGGAAGATTTAACACGATATCAACAAAAAAATTGATGATGCGGCTCATAGCCTAGGTTGCCTGAATATTCTGCACCTTTGCGTAGCTTCGGGGCTCTACCAATGCATGACTTCAAATTTATTCTCTATTTGTTTTAGTTCACAGGATCCATCTTGTTGCATCAACTTCACCATAGGACCAAGCCAAACAGCGACTCATAAAAAGGAAAATATTCAATGGCTCAACATGAAGTCAAAGTCTGCCACCTTGGTATCACCGATTCTTGAATCGAGAATTTTATGAGACTAGCGGTAGGGAAAACATGATATGTGTCTCCTACTACAAAGATATAGCAAGGATGCCCTCATATCTACTTTAATGGTGGTGAATGACATTTTTCAAGCACAATTTAGTAGCACGAAAGAGAAATTACTATTGTTGAATCATTGCAAAAGGAAAGAAAAAATAAATCGTGATGTCGGTAAATTTTTCATATGCATTGTATTGATTGCGGGTTTGGCAGAGCGTAGGAGATATTATAGAGGACACTTTTTGCGATTCTTTGAGCACAGCATTTCGGCTTATTGGAATATAGACAAGATGCGGGAATGTCATAAATCCGTGGTTGTTGGACCTGAGGTTAGATCTTTGTCGGCTATGATACTTTCGACATATTATCAATGGACTAGTTCAAATGACGGATTACACAAAATTGTAAACATATGGCTTCATGCAAAAAATTTCCAATTAGGTACGAGGGGCTATGAAGGAGACCTTAAAATATATGATTATAATGTGCATATGCTATTTCATTTAAGTTGATAGCAACCCCGGTTATGACCCTCCATGGAAATTTTGAGGTGGTGCGAAGAGAAAAAGGGATCTATGAAGACTAACTATGAGACTAATAACAAACATGAGTCATATTCAATCAGCAAAGCCCCAACATTAGTTATGATCCATAGTTTTAATTTTTTGATATGATATGTACTTACGGTTTACGTTGAGATATAATTCTCAAAAATCCAACACAACTCCACACAATGAAATCTCGACATCGGTAGTAGGGCTCAATATAGATTTTAATGCAGATCATTGTAAATCAATTGATTCCTCTTTTTTAGCGGCTTACGAAATTCCTTGAACAAAAATTTCCTCGATGTTACCTCCAGATATTGTACTTGATGATCTTAAATATCCCATCACTGAACCTTTGATTACGGTTTCGAATGTTGACAAACCTATTCACGCACCCACATGTTACGAGCTTTGTATTTCTAATCATATCCCTCCTTTGCACTTTAATAAAAGAAAAAAGTGTGTTTTTTCAAGCTCTCGAAAGTGTCTAGTTTTACTAGATCATGATGACTTTACAACCTCTCTTCAACATTCATCTGAGACCTTAGTCAGGCCTTAACACTCCCTTGGGTAGCACATTGTTATTAAAAGCTTCACGATTTTACGTTTCCTTGATCGATACTGTAGAAATTAAATAACTAATAAAACAAATAAAAACACGATAAAAATATGAAGGCATAGAACTAGCGGAGAAGGCACAGGATCCTTTCTGACATTCCTTCCATATTATTCATTATTAAAAGAATGTAATAATACAAATAAATAGATGAGGAAGTTGTCTCGAGATGGTGCGTGTTTATCTTGGACAAGCTGAGTTAAGAAAATAACTCAACCACACACACAGTAAATGAACTAAGATAGGTAGGCCTAAACTAACTCCCAATTAAGAGAAACTAACATAATATAGAAAAATAGGCATAAGAAAAATCCTAATTTTAAATATTTAATTAATTTAATTAACTTTGGATTTATAATTGTTTATGAGAAAGAGGCTAATGCATCGAGTCCTTGTTCTTTTTTTAAAATAAAATGTTGTTCTTATCAACTTTTCTATTCCTCCAAGTTTCATTTTTCTAAACCTAGAAAAAGGATGGGAGCACATGATGCACGTGTTGTCCATTTATAATCATATCATGGGAAAAATACTCCAAGAGTTACCCAATTTGTAGTGGATGGCACCGGTTATACATAATGTTAACACAACTATTATGGCTTTTTACAAATGTATATATATATATATATATATATATATATATATATATATATATATATATATATATAATCTTTTCTTATGAATGATAATTGTACCGGTATTTATCATTTATTTTCCCTTTGGTTAATTTTGGAATTATTTTATTTTTCAATAAAAAGTTCTCATGGGTCGATCTTTCCCATTATTTTAGGTTGAAATGGAAATAGAATGGAACCCCAAGGGGGCTTCTAATTTAATTTTCCCTTATTAAATTATAATTACATTTGTAATTCCCCATCACGTGACAACTTGTAAGTGTTAGCTGGGTCATGAACTTAGTTAGATCATTACGATTTGAGTTGAGGTTCAAAATAGAGGCATGCCAAGGTCACTCTATGTTTTATGGGATTCGGTGTAGTTTATTTGAGTTTTTAATTAGTTAACTCAATTATTTGAGTTAAAATCGAGTTTTTAACTAGTTCTAACTTAGAGATGAGCTAGGGATAGGTCCAACAAAATAAATATGATTTAATTCAAATGTTTTGATCAATCGGTTAATTGATAATTCACTATAAAAATAGTCATTTCATGTCATTTTTAAAGGAAAGGCTTGAGTGGGATTGGGGTTAAAGGGAAGATAAATATGGAGGTGTGTAATTAGAAAATTGTCTGGAGTCATCATGGGGTCATCATGATGCATTTGATGTATTGCACAATATATTGATGTTAATTTCATAATTAATAGGGGCTCAATTTTTTCCCATGAATGTGTCGAAGGTTGGGCGAGGAGAGGCACAAAGTGGTTAAATATTGGACAGAATTTTCTTAGATCAAGGATGATCGAGTGAGATATTCAACAAAGTGCAGAGAGATTTATTAGGATGGGTAATAGCATTGTATTGCTTCATTTTCTTCAAGTTATGAGATACTGCAATTATTTGAGCTTTCCCTAGATAAATATTACGTTTGTGTGATTGATTGATTCTAACTTTCTCTTAACGTTTATGTGATTGTGTGATCAAAATTAGTTTGGAATTAATAGAATTCCTTTAGTATTTTCTTTTAGTATATTAAAAGATCAATTGAGTCTATTTAGATATTTATACATGTTATTAGAGTAGGAATCACTATAGAAGTTAAGAACACATTTTGTTTTTGAAGTTATACATCGAGATACGTATATTTATTCTTCACGACCCGACAACGGATCAATATGTCTTTCACTCACGCTTGAGACTTGAATATGAACTTAGGGTAATTCGAATTACATATCATGGAAGGACACTATAGATGAATTTCTAGAGTAAAATTATCTAATTTTCATAGATAGTGATATTCCCTAGCACACGACGACATATGCTCAACTTCTTTATGCATGGAAGAAGAATGTAGCAAAAGCGAAGGATTATGTTGGGAGGAGTTCGAGATAATATTTTCTCAAACCTCCATGGAAATGAGACTCCATATGGTATGTGGAAGGCCTTAAGAGATTTTTTCCATAATAAAAATAACCCGGAGGAAGTTGAGCGCTAAAGGAAAAACTCAAAAATATCAAGATGAAGAAGGGGTGACATGATTCCAAAATACTTGACGAGGAGTTCACTCAATGTCAGATGAGCTTGGAAGTTTCCACAATTTTTTGAGATGATTTGGTGATCCTAGAAAATCTAGGCCCTTCCCAAGAGCTAGCATAGCTACCGGGACTCAATGAATGGGAGGGAGAGATGCCCCGAGTGGGACGATTGTGTTCCACCCTGGTGCATGAAGAGATTGTGAGGAAACACCATAGATGGATCCTCATCAAATACTTATGATGAGGGGAGACTGTGCCTTGGATGGAAAGGCAAAAGGGAAAGGGAATGTGTCCCACTCCAAATCAGATTCCATTCGGGTGGGAAAGAAGCAAGACTTGTCAAGGTAAAGAAATTTCACCATCCTTGATCTTGGAAAATATCTTTAAGAAAGTGTTCGCACAATAATACCCCTGAGAAATCCTCGGGAGCGGTGGTAGGTGGAAACGGAAATGCTTCAAATTTCGAGTTGGATTTCACCCTCATTGCATGAATGGTGTCATTGGTGATGGGTTATGTGTGTTACTTAGATAGTGGAGCTTCATTCCATATTGCGACCAAAAAATAATTCAGCCCTAGAGTAACTTGGAGGAGAAGGATCTCTAGATGCACATCAAGATGGGGAGATGGCAACCCAATTATAGGGTTACCAATATATGTATAGTTACCTTTCAAAGGGATGCTGTTCTCCTATTACATTAAAATATGTTAGCTATGTTCCTTGTTTAAAAAGAAGAACTTGTTTTTTTCTATGTTGGAAACCATGGATATGATGTGATGTTTAGTGAAGGAAAGGTGTTACTTCATCGAAAAGGCATGAGACAAGAGAAAATGATTAGGGTTCAAGTAAATAACCTCTGCAAGTCGATGTAGAAGCGTATTGCATTGAACGAAAGTAGAGAGGTGGAGATCTAAGACATTGATGAGTTATGGCACATGATATTGGGCCATCTACACCATGGTGTTTGAAGTGATAATGTAGCAAATTTCTACGGGACTTCTAATTAGGTGCACTTACGCAATAGAGATACATACAAAGAGGGTGTACATTGGGGAAGTATACCAAAGAAATCTTTAAAAATAAGAAATTAGGCAATTTTATCACTGAGAGTTCACTTAGATGTGTGTGGGCCCTTCTTGACAAATTGCAAAGGCCAAAACATAGGTATTATGTGATTTTTGCAAATGAATTTTCACGAAAGTGTTGGGTTTTCTTCATGAAGAATAAATATCGAATGTTCTTGAAGTTTTTTGAGTTCAAATCACTTAAACATACGGGGAAGAGGGGTAAAGGCTCTCGGGGAATTGAAAATGGTGGATAATATGTCTCTAAGAAATTCAAGAAATTTTGTGCTTGAGAAAATTAGAAGGAAATTGATACTTTGATAACCCATAGCAAAATGGGGTTGTATAAGGTCGAACATAAGTATAGTGGAAGAAACATAATTTATGTTTCATGATCAAGGAGCCTACCATTGCATACGTGGCGGAAAAACATGAAATGCAACAATATTTATTGAAGAAAATAAGTCCTCATCGGATACGGGATGAGTACAAGAGGAATAATTTCCGGGTAAAGAGACCAAATTTGTCACATTTTAAAATTTTTGGTTCATCATTTTATTTCCATGTGACCAAAGATCCTAGGAAGAGAAAGTAGACGAATAGATGAGTTGGGGATATTTTGGGGTGCTTGATACATCTCGAGAACTATCAAGTGTACATAACAACACATAGATCAGAGTGGTAATAAAAGGTGTGAGGAGTCGATGGAGATAAGGCCATGCAGAAGTTCACTTGAGACAGGTTCGGTTGCATTGAGTTGGCGGCTCTCCAAAGAGAGTAGAACCTCAAGATGTGGAGTAGCCACAAGCGGTGGTATAAGTGGAAGAACCCTCTTGCAAAGACATTCCTGAAACGGGAAGGAAGTGCACGGACATGCTAACATGTTGTTGGTATATGAAAGAGATAATGTAGGAGCACCCACATCATATCACATGAATATAAAGGTTGCTAGAGAGTGGTACCACTTGGATACATAGCTTTTATGAGAGAAGGTGTAGGATAGAGCCATCATGTTTTGAGTAACTAGTGCAACAACCAATTTAGGTTGATTCCATTGTTGAGGAGTATGATAGTTATCGAAGCTTGATGCATGGGAAGATCCAGAATTGGGTGCAGAAAGGTGAAGCATACGGGATATGGGACTATGGAGAAATGCAAGTCAGTTTTTTGGCTAGGGTTCTCTCAAAGGAAAATTTTTAAGGGCTAATATTCATAGGTGGGCTAATTTTCTATGTTTTTTCTGTTAAAAAAGAGATTTTTTATATATTAATTTGGAAAAATCTCTTGGATATGCCAATAATAGTTTCTTGCAAAGGCGGTAGCATTAAATCGACATGAGAATATTCTATCCTAGTTTGGTGTGATAGAATTAATTAGTTGGATTTCTTCTCTATTACATAAAATGTAAGCCCGTTGAGGGAAAATATTCATGAGGAATGTGAGGGTGTGTGAAGAGGAAGCACGGATGAGTAGTCTGCTATTGTATTTTCTGTTGATGAATGATATTGCCGATGCCTCTGTTTGGTGGATGTAGCCCAGTTGGTTGGGTGAACCATGTTAAATATTGTCTCTTTATTTTTGTAATACGCTATGCGTGATTGTTAATTAATTTTCACGTTTGTGTTTTGCTCGTACAATTAGTATCGAGAGGGAGGTGGATTACGCGCCTATTGTTGAAATATTTGCTGCACCGTTTCCCAAATGGCGTTGGGATAAATTGAAGGTGTTGGAATATCGTTGTTCTACGTGGAGGCGGGTTGTGCATGGAAACAACTAACCGGTGTCTAAACAACGTTGATAGAAACCTATGTTAACTACGAGGCATTGTCGATTCTCTTGATTACTTCATGAGGCGGGAGAAGGAGAGCAGTTCAAAAATACGATTGAATCTTTTTAATCGGTGTTTTATGGTCTTGCGTATAATCAGAGAGCCCTTACTTTGTTCATTAAAATCCTGTCGACTTTTGACTTGAAAAATATGCGGGATGAGGTGAACCTCAGTTCATGTGGAGGAGTGACAACGAAGCGTGAAAACTATTCACTATTTTTGTTGTACGTAACAAAATTGTCATTGTTTTTGTGGTCGTGGCCGTGTAGATGCCACGATCGTGAGTTGAATGCGAAGTTCGAGAGATATCGAAGGTGGAAGAAAGAAAACAAATCTATTGTGTGGACGTAGAAGCGAGGGGTGGTGATGACCAGTATGTTGTTGAATGGTTGGGCGGCGTTGAATGCTAGTTTGTTGAACGGTGAAACCCATTTTAAATCGATTTTTTTTTATTCTTTTTTTTATATGCAATTTTTTAAAAAATTGATTTATATATTCATTATGAAGTCGTTCTAAAATGGTGGCTTCTATTCCTTGTGTGGTATATCAATTAATTGTATATTGATTTACATTGAAATGTATTTATTATATATCGATTTATATCATAATATGCACTTGGGTAGGGCCTAAGGCCTAAAGAATTTTATCGAGGGCATTTTTTGTAGGCAAAGGGAATTTTAAAAAAAATAAAGTTCTTTTTTAATCAAAAATAATATTTTTTGATTAAAAATAAAATACTGTTATTAGATTTGTGATTGGGGGAATTTTGACATGAGCTACTTAATATGGAAAAAACCCAAAGTGCTTGATTTGAGATCGAGAAGTTTAATGGGAGAAACTTGAGATCTGGAAAGAAAAGATACACGATATACTCGTACAACGGTATGGCGAGGCACTTTTAGGAAAATCAAACAACCTTTCGCCATGACTGGATGATGAATGGTGACATCGATGATATAGCAACGACGACATTTGCTTGTTTGGCGGATGATGTGTTATTTAATATCGTGTCGAGAGAAAGCATTTCTTTGGTTTTTACGGAAAAATTTAGAAACGTTGTACATGACAAAATCCAGCAAAAATAGGATTCTTTTGAAGAGGCAGTTGTACGACTTACGCATGAAGGAAGTTACGACAATAGCGATCATCTAATAACTTTAATACTCTCTTGGTGAAGTTAGAAAGAATAAAATTTGATTCAAAAAGATAAATTTCTAACTTTATTATACTCATTGCACGATTCATGGGATCATTTTGTTACTTCTATAAGTCTTGGTTATTAGAAACCACGGAGATTTGATGATGTTGTTGGAGCTATGATTTACAGAAGAAACGGGGGAAGAGGTCAAATTTAGAAACCTCTACATCGGAAAGCGATGATGGTTGAGGTCGTTCTAAAGAAAAACACTTGGAGTCAGAAGAATAACTCGATTGAAATCAAAGTGAAAAGGAAGTAAGTTAAAATGTTGGTTTTGCGTGAGTGGGAAATTTGAAGAACGTGGAAGAGACAACAAACATCCAAATGAGACTCTTCAACGAGAAAATAAAGAGGTGAACCACATTGAATACGAGGTTCGATTCGACATCGGTTGGTATAAGTGATGAAGTTCTATCGGTTAATTTGTTAAATCATGATCAACATTTTCTATTAGATTGGTGTGTCGATCCATGCGCATTCATAGAGAGTGGTTTAAATCTTATAAATCAATCGATGATGAAGTATTTTAAATGGGTAATTATTCTCATGTAATTTGTAGAATTGGAAGCATCCAAATTAAAATGTTTGATGGGACAAATAAAATCTTAAGCGATGTAAGACATGTTCCTAAACTCATGAAAAATCTTATTTCTGCAGGAGTGTTAGACACGGAAATGGATATAAAATTTATTCAAGATTGGAGTAATGAAAATTTATAAAGGAATCCTATTAGTAATGAAAGCATAGAAGGTTGGAAATATTTTTTAGTTAGAAGGAAGAGCAGTCGAGATCATTCTTCCAACTGTATCTCAAAATAATGAGTGATTACATTCGTATGGAATCAACGGTTGGGCCATATAAGCAAAGAGGATTGAAATTTTTATGTTGATCATAAGTTACTTCCTAGTTTAAAATATTCTAAGTTAGATTTCTGCAAACATTGGCCTTATGAAACAAATCAAGCATAAAATTAAAATTGAACATATAGTAAGGGAATCCTTGATTATATCCATTCGATGTTTGAGGTCCATCTCATACAACCTCATATAGAGGATCATCATATTTTGTATCTTTTATAGATGATTTCTCTAGAAAAGTGGTCCTACATGTTAAAAGAAAGTACGATCTATTCACGGTTTTCAAGCAATTTAGAGCATTAGTAGAAAACAACACTAGAAGAACCATTAAATGTTTAGAGCGAAAGCGATGGTGGTGAGTTTAATTAAAAGGCCTTTGATAATTATTGCAAGGAATTTGGGATCAAAGACATAGAAATACTTCTTATACTCCTCAGCAAAATGGAGTTCTTTGAACGCAGACATGACTCTCTTTTAGAAAGAGCAAGAAGTATGATGAGTAACACCAATTTGTAGAAGGAATTATGGAAAAATGTAGTATCTACGACTTGCTATTTGATAAATTGATCACCATCCTTTACCCAATGGATCTGAAAATTCACTCAAGAGGTATGGAAAGATCATCCTTGTGATTATTCTAAACACCTCAATTTTTGGTTGTGATGCATATGCTCCCTGATCCCGAAACATCAGCGTTATAAATTAGACTCTAAATCAAAAAGATATATCTTTTGGATATGGTGATGGGATTAAGGGATACGAGGTTGTGCAGGATCCTACGGCTCTAAGATCATCATTAACATAGATGTTAAATTCAATGAATCTTCACTTTATAATCCAGGATGTAGATGATAAATTGAAAACGGAAAATGTACCTAAGTTTCAACATGTATTCGAGTTTGAAACCGGTTCAAATCTTGATGATAGTCGAGATGAGAACGAGTTCGAGATGAAGATCATGAACGAGTTTCGGATGCGAATCATGGACAAGTTCCTACAGATAATAATCGACAAATTGTGGAAAAGAACAGAAACATCTTTAAGGAGGTCCACGAGAATCGGGCGTCCTCCTAAAAGGTATGATGATTGTGTTACTTCAGTTGCTTTAACCCCTAATGATGATGAACCTTTATGCTATCGAGGAAGCTATAGAAGTTTCTAATAGTAATAAGCGGAAATAGTATGAATGACGAGATGAAGGCATTAGAAAAGAATGCCCACATGGGATCTGAGTGGAACTTCCTAAAGACAGAAAAATTGTGGGATGTAAATGGGTTTACAAATTGAAAAGGGGTGTTGATGATAAAGAATACAAGTACAAAGCGTGCGGTCATAAAGGTTTTCTTAGCAAACGGGAATTGACTTTCATGAGCTATTTTCACCGGTTGTTAAAATTGTTTGGGTCAGTTGTCTTAGCGTTAGTTTCTTTACTTGATTTAGAATTACAACAACTAGATGTTAAGATTGCATTTTTACATGGAGATCTAGATGAAGAGATTTATATGGAACAACATGAAGGGTTTGTTCAAAATCACAACAAGAAATTTTTTACTGTATTTCAATCATTGTATGGTGCAGGCAGTCACCTCGACAACGGTACAAGAAATTTGATTTTTTTCATAGTGAGCCAAAATTATATAAGAAGTGAATATGATCATTGTGTTTACTTTAAATTAAGTAATGGAATTATTCATTATCTTAATGTTATATGTTGACGCGATATTCTTTAACGGCAAAAGCATAATAGAGATCAACGAGGTTAAAGGCTTCAGAATGGCTAGGACGTTTGATATGAAAGATCTAGGAGCAACGAGACCAATTTTGGGCATGGATATTTTTCGAGATAGGAGCAATGGTAAGATGTGGTTATCTGAGAAATTATATTCGAAAAATACTCTTAAGGTTTGGTATGAACATTGTGAAGGCTCCAGTTCAGTCCCTTTAGCTTCCCATTTAAGCTTTCTTGAGAGTTTATGTCCTAATACAAATAAAGAAAAGGAATATAACTATGTCTCGAATACCTTATGCCAATGTAGTAGGTTGTTTGATGTATGTAATGGTTTTACATGACCAGATATTTCACGCGCGGTTGGGGTTTTCATTATGTATATGGAAAATCCCGGGGAAAGAACAACTGAAATTATTTGAGTGAAATGGGTTATGATGTCGAAATATAGTGATTATTGTATCACCCACAACGAAGTAGTGAATTTGTTTGTGGAAATTTTGATTTTGATTTTGGAGTGACTTGGATAAAGAGAAGGTCAACTTTAGGATATGTCTTTACTCTTACAAGTGGAGCTATTAGCTGGATGTAAACTTCTGAAAACAAGCTGTTCCTTTATTCCTCTGAAGTAGGAGAAATACATAGGTTGCTTCACATGCTTGCAAAGAAGTAGTTTGGTTGAAGGTCTATTTGGTGAGTTTGGTAGGTTGTAAGACGACATTAAGTTATTTTTGTTAAGTCAAAGTGCAATTAATTTGTCTAAAAATATGGCCTATCATAGTAAATAAAAGAATATACCTATTAAAGTACCATTTTGTAAGACGGTTATCCTTTGAGCATTAGGTCTCTCTTGAAAAGGTGCATACGAAAGCGTACGGATATGTTCACAAGACGGTTTATTAGAGAAGCTACGATGTGTATAGCTTCTCTTGAAAGCACAAGAAAATAAAAATAATAAAGAAACGGTATCATGCTAATTGTTTTCAAGGTGGATATTATTTGAGATTTTTATATATTAATTTGGAAAAAATCTCTTGGATAGCCAACAATACTTTTGTTGCGGCGATGGCACGTCGTACGACGTAAGGAGATATTCTATGCTAGTTTGGTGTGATAGAATTAATTAGTTTCTTCTCTCCTCTATAAAATGTAAACACAGTTGAGAAAAATATTCATGAGGAATGTGAGGTGTGTGAAGAGGAAATGCCAGGATGAGTAGTGCTGTGTATTTTCTGTTCTCTTGAATGAATTTGTTGATGCCTTTGTTTGGTGGACGTAGCCCGGATTGGTTGGGTGAACCACGTTAAATATTTTCTCTTTATGTTTGTGTTTTGCTTTGTGTGATTGTTAGTCTAATTTTTACGTTTGTGTTTTCTCATACATTTTTTCCAAAAAAATGTCTGATTTTCATTTTCCAAAAAATGATTCTCCCAAATTTGTGATATCCTAGAATTATTTTAACCTTTAAATTTTCAAAAATTTATAGAGACTATATAAAAACATTAGAAAATTGAATATTTTAAAAAATATAGCTAAAGCATTTTATAATTTTCATGTTATGGACTAGTAATATTAAACGAGTTTCGAAACTTTAAGATATATTTACATCGCTAAAATTTTCCTTGGTTATCTCACGTGGAGGGAGTTGATTATGATGATAATTTTTTTCACTAGTCGCAACGTACTCATCGGTCAGATCCATCCTTTCACTTTCAACATAGATGGAATGGTGGATATATGAAATGGATGTAGAGGTAAAATTCCTCAAGGGGTGATTGAGGAAGAGGTGTACATTGAGAAGAACAAAGGTTTTGAGACCTTGGACGGGGGGAGTGGTACGTGTGCGGACTCAGAGAGAGGAATTGTATGGGTTGAAACAAGCACCTCATACTTGGTACACTAGGATAGACAACTATTTCACTAGTTTTGGCTTCTGAGAGTGGAAACGGATGCAAAACTTTATCATATTGTGGTAGAAGGTAAGCCTTTTATTACTTGTGCTTTATGTTGATGATTTGATGCGACGGATGAGCAACTCATCGGGAGGTGTTGAAAGGAGGATCTTGCGAGAATTTGAGATGAAGGACATGGGAATCTTTCATTATTTCTGCCAATTGGAAATATGGCAAAGGGAATGGGGATCCATATGTATCTTATTGAAACTATGCCCTGGGGATCCTCGAGGAAGTTCCACATTGAAGAAACCCATGGAGACTCCTGCGAGGCTTGGAGGAAGGAGGATGCTAATTCATACAGTAGTGGATGCTACTATTTACGGAAACTTATTGGGTTAACTCATTTATTTTGTGAACACACGACGAGACATATGTTATGCGGTTAACAGATTTTAAAGCTATGGTTAAGCCTACCAAGCTCTTTTAGAAGGTCGGAAAGCATGTGTTGAGATACCTCATAGGCACTACGAGATTTTGGACTATGGTATAGAAGGACATAGGGAGTTAAGATTCAAGACTTCAGAAATTACAAATTGGGTATGGAGTCCATACGAGAAGAAGTGAATAAGGGAGTGGCATATTTCCCATTGGATCAACAAAAATTTCCTTGTCTGAGGAAGCATAGATGGTGGCACTACGGTTAATGAGAAAAAGTGCAGTGGCTAGTGAGGAAAAATGTGGGGTCATGCGGATGAGGAAGATACGTGTTGGTTTGTCTGGTCGATAGATGAATCGAAACGGTGATTTATTGTGATAATGAGGTTGCATCAATCTCTTAGTTAATCTGGACGTTTTTTCATGATAGGTCCAAGTATATTGATGTACGAGTATCACCATCTCATATATTGTGTGCAAAAAGGCATATTATCATTAGATTACATTCCCACGAGGAAGCGGGTGCATACATCTTGATGGAAAGACATTAAAAAACAAGTCGAGCTCCACATAGACATGTTAGAGGTAGCATAAAATCCCTTTCTTGTTGAGAGGGAGTGTTGAAATGGCCGGCTAGAATGTCACCCCAAAAGGGGCTTCTAATTTAATTTCCCCTTTATTAAATTAGAAATAAATTGTAATTCCACATCACGTGAAAGATTGTAAGTGTTAAATGAGTCATGAAGACTTAGTTATCTCAATAAATTCGAGTTTTAGGGTAAAAAAATAGAGGAATGTAGATTTCATTATAAGTTTTAGGGTCCATTTGCGGTTATTTTGAGTTGTGATTAATTAACTCAATTATTTGAGTGAAAATAAGTTTAACTACTTCTAACTAAGAGATGAGCTAGTTATAGGTTCGGTGAATTAAATTTGATTTAAATTACATCGTGTCAAATCATTTGTGATAATTCACACTATAAATATTCGTTTCATGTCGGTTCTAAGGATGACTCGGTTGGGGTTGGGGTTAAATTGAAGGTACTATCGGTTGTATAATTAGAAAATTGTACGGGTCATGCATGAGGTGATGGTATGCCTTGGATGTATTTCATAATCTATTGATGGAAATTTTCTAATTAATAAGGGCTGATTAGTTGAGGAATGCGTGAAAACGTTAATTCGAGATAGAGGGGAAACAAGTGGTTAAATAATGGATAAACTTGCTTAGATTACATCGAGATCATAGTGAGAGAGAGTCAACATAGTGCATAGATTTCTCAAGAAAGGAAATATCATTTTATTGTTTCATGTTCTTGAATTTATGCAATATACAAATAACGGGGTTTTTTAAGCTAAGGACTTCCCCAAATACATCTTGGGTTGTGAGATTGATTGATTCTTTCTCCTACTTGTTTATGTGATTGTGTGATCAAAAAATTTGTTTCATGATTTGTAGAATTGATTGAGTATTTCATTTTAAGACATTACAAGATCACATGAGTCTATTTAGATATTTCTATAGTCATTAGTAAAACATTTATTCAAACCATTCTAAAATCATAGAAGAAAAAAGGGTAACATTTTATTCTCTTTTCTCATGGATTATTATTGTACAATGTTATCGTTTGTGCTCTTTTCAATTTTGGACTTATTTTAGGTTTTTTCAATGAAAGTCTTCATTGATCCTTCCCATTATTAGTTATCACCATTTACTCCAAAATATACAATTTATACTTCTATCTTCAAATAATGGCTTGAAGTTTGCTATACCTTTATGGGTCTCCTCAACAAAGTTGACAAACTAAAAGGTGTTAAATTTGATGATGTTTATTGATTGTAATAACCATATGGTTGAACATTTTATGAGTGCTTCTTCATTGAACAAGTGGAAAGAGTTCATGTGTGTTTTCAAAGAAGTGGTACTTGACACAGATAATTTTTATCACGAGATAAATTAACTATGGGATTGAGGTATGGTACTTATTTACATGAAGTCCTCATACATTATTTCATACAATAAATAAATATTTAAAGAAGATGACTTTGGAGCTTGTTGGAAGGCGATCCTTAGTTTTCTTTTTGTTATCAAAAAACTTCACAAGTTTCTAGCATATATTCTTTACAAAATATGTTATGAACAAATGGTAGATAGAAATGTGTGTAATAAAATCATTGGATATCATCTCTTCTAGGAATTCTTTGGCATCATCGAAATTTTATTCATTACAGAAGTCCATTGACTAATAAATACATGAAAATTCATGAGGAAGAAGGATATATTTAATATTTAGGCAATTATCACTATATTATAGTTAATTACATTTATTTTACACCCCATGATCTTCATCTTACACTTAGGAGCCATCTTAATTTTCAATTAGCATCCTATATGTGTCATCTGATTTCATTATTTTGGCTTAAGTTATTAAACACTATACTAGGGAAAGAGTTTCTAGAACATAATCCGTGTAACATTTCATCCAATATTCCTAGTGTTGCTTTAATCTAACTTTATCACAAAGAACTCGCATTAAAATGGTGTAAGTATCACCATAAAGAATTCAAAATTTCGTGTGCATCTTATTGAAAAGAAAATAAGCGCATGACTAAAATTGTCACTATGGCGTTGGCTTTAAATAGGGATATTATACGTACTCGTATTTGGGTTAGTCCCAATTCACGCAAATTTTTTTAAAGGAAAGAGTTGTCTCGACACAATTCGTTTCAATAAGCACAAATAATAGAACAATGAAATTCTTTTCCAAAGTTTGGAAGAAAATTCTAACATATAATGTAAAATTAGAAACATCATTAGGAATTCCAACTTCTCTCCATATATTTCAATTATATCAAAAAAAAAAATCTCCGTGTATATGTAAAACCATCCTTTCTCATCTATTAGATTAGACCCTTCCTTTTCTCTAAAACTTTGTAACCTCACATGCCCTATTTTCATATAAGGGTATGATAAGTAGAATAATTGTGCTTGAAACATTTGTGAATATGCAAATTCAAAAATTTCTATTCCTAGAAAAGCATCTTTGTATCATTTTAAACCTATCTTGTTGACATTTTGATTGAATTTTTTTTTCAAGGTACCTTATTATATGTTCTTTTGATGAAGCTTGAATTACTTTAATTTGAAGTACTAGGAATCTACGGGTAGTTTAACGGATTTATTGCTAATGTCGTACGATAGACATAATTTTTTTGAAAACTATATCGATTTTTAGTATTTTAGTGATCGTCTTATAACATATTAAGCGCCTCAGTATCTATGTAATCCCACCAATGTTTACGAGCTTATCTAGGAAAGGGATTAGTGCTTCTTTAGATCTTGTTTAAGGCATGGCATTAAAATGAGTAATTTCATCATTGATTTACTAAAGTTGAAAAAATTGAAGAGTAATTTACATAAATTATTTTTGGTTTACAAATAATATTATCGATTTATTTTCTTTTAATGTATTTTTTTTGTTTATAAGTTTATAATATTTTTAGGTATAAAAATTGTATTATTTTCTAAACAAGATATTATATGAAAAAACTATAGGGTTTGAATGGCCTTTTATTGGCGAAAATTGACCATATCCTTATATGGTATACTTGTTTTAGAGAGAAAGAAGACAAACAAGCCAACGAACATTCAAAAAAAAAAATACATACACTAATAGTCGATTTTGAGGCCATAAGAAAAGGAAAAGGCAATAAAAATGTAGAATTTTGATATACAAATTGCAATTGTTCAGAAGATTTCAACCTGAAAACAAGAGACACAATTCAATCTATTGATTTGCGAATGGAAATCACATGATTTATAACAACATGAATAGAAATGCAATAAGAAAAAAACACAAATATGCAGTGATTTCTAGGTGGCCCAATGGGAAAAACCACTCAAGCCTCTTTGCATCAATTAATTGAATAGAGAAACTAATATAATTTCTTACTCCAACTCACGAGCACAACATAAAAGAATAATTGTTCTCTATGATCAATTGAGAAACTTTGGCCAACACTTATCCAATTATTCTCTCCCCAAAACCTCATATTTCCTTGAATTAGAGGAAAGTAGCGCTTAAAATATAGCAATGTCCTCATATTTTCTTGTGCGATTACCCGAAGTTGATATCTGAGTCATTCAACACTTGTACATACGAACTAGTAAACAAGTCTTGTTACATTTCCTTCTCACACTTCAGCTTAGGAATTTTAATTACATGCATGTATTAACTATTTTGGGCCAATTGATCAATTAACTAACAAATCGCTTAGTTAGACTATTGTCCCACTACACCAATAAGCTTAAGTACGACTCCAACAATAGTTAGAAATTCGATTCTTGGACTTCTAACTAAAGTTAATTGAACTATATTGCTAAAATTTATGAATCACACATACATGGCCCAGACTCCAAGCCTGTAACTTGAATTTACTAAGCCAACTAAGTGACTAGAGCCGGGTCACACTAGTTAGCTTCCTCAGATTTTCTTGTTGTTAAAATTTGATTCACTTAATTTGACTAATTCTAAATTCAATTGAGCATTTCTTGATAAAGTTTTAACACTCCTCTTATCGAAGGGATTTTCTATAAACCTATATTGAACCTATGGAATTCTAATTTTCCTCTTGATATTGCTTTGTCAAGATGTCACAATATTTATGCTCATTTGGAAATTATTGTAGAAACATAATTCTCCTCTCTCTGAGTCCCACAAATGATGATACCATATATCAATGTTCTTGGACATCTGTAGAGAAATTAGTTGAGAGATCTTAATGTAGCTCTAATTATCAAAATATATCACTTCCAGAGATCCATCTCTGATTGAAAGGCCCATAGTATTTTCCTCATCCACATGGCCTCACATGTTTCTTGACTTGAGACCATGTATTCAACCTATACTAAGTTGAGGGCGAGATACCTGTTGCTTCTTTTTTCTTACTAGGAAAGAGTTGTGGACCCAAAACTAAAGATGACCTAAATTAATTTTCATATGTAAGTGGACTCCTTTTCTAATGCACTTCGGTGAAGGCTTGGAGCTTCCTCTATTTGTCCTCTTATACCATAATCATACTCATTAGTGCCTACAAGGGTATCGTAACATACGTTTTCTCCTTCCAATACAGATTGGTAGGCTTCACCATAGATTGAATCGATTGGATTACTACATAACACATGTCGGGTCTTGTGTTCGCTAGATACATCTAGGACCACACAAGTTTCTGGCAAATAGTGACATCGACCTCTTCAGCGAAGTGGAATTCTCCTTCCCTCGAGTTTGTAACTACGGTGTTTCCATGAGCTTATACTCCATGTGAAATCTTTGAAGTGTTTTAGAGATATATTTCCCCTTAGACAAAAAAAAATTCACCATCACAATTCCATACTTCCATTTGGAGAGGGAGTAATGCATTAAACCCATGTATCATCTTTGAAAAGAGTGGACAGTTTCTCACCACATGTCGATATTAAATTGTCGACATACGAAAAGAATAAGAAACTTACCATCTACCACAATGTCATAGAGGTCGCTTTCGCTTCACTTTGGGTGAAGCCCAATCCACTTTCGAGATAATTGTCGATGCGGGTCATGCCATGCTGGGGCACTGTTTGAGACCATACAATCCTTTCTTGAGTTTGCACACATGTGATTGCCAATCATATGTCTCAAATCGCCTAACTTGATATTTGATGTAAATTTCCTCCTCAATAACACTAATGACAAAACACATTCTTCACATCCATCGCGGAGGATTTTACACCATACTTGGCTTGATACTAGAATGGATATGATTAGAATATATTTTAAGCTGGTGAAAACACATATCCTTGTAATCCTTTCACCTAAGAGAATCCTTTGGCTAAATTTGGCCTTGTACTTTGTTAGTGTATTAACTTTTTTAAATGACTAAGACGGTACACATAATTTCTTGTGGGGAAATATTTTCTTTCAATGGTAAGTTTTGATTGTTCTGTATACATTTACGATACCAGAGCCAGTAAAACAAGAAGATCGTTTTCTAAAACAATTGTTGGAAACTAACACTCATGCGGGAATAAAAAGGATCTACAAGAATGTAATCACACTTCTGTAGAAACTAGTATCTAGCGTGCCACACATGAACTACACTAGTTGGTACCTCTAATTGTGTTTGTGTAACGGTATAATAAATGCTTCCTTAATTGAAGCGGATCTACTTGTGACACAACAAAAGTGGCACTCCACCAATGTCTTAGAAATAAATATAAGATATAATACAACTACGGTTGAGTGCAATCCATATTTAAAAGGAGACCCTTACTCCCTAGCGGGCGTAGGAAAAATGAGAACTAAATGACAATTAGATGTCGATCAACACATGTAACAACAACAACAGGTATTTTTGTATTATGATGATAAAAATTATAGATATGAGTGTTTATATAATAATTACATATCTAGAAAATGAGGAATATATCAGTCTAGGAATCCCACGATTCTCATGTTGATAAAAATAAGTAAATAGTTACAACCAGGTTACATATTAAAGCCACTGAGATACGGACTTACTGCTTAAAACTTAAGTTGTTATTCTAAATAAAAATACATGATAACTCCCATAGCTTGTCATTGAATGTAAATTTGTACGTAAGATCATTAAAGATAGATAAACATCTCAAATTTAGCTATACGCAAACAACAACGCAACTATACCCGACGGATATGTAACAACATGCGGTGTAATAGAAAAAAATATGTGACAATAAAGGTATTGACTCACGAGTGTGGTACTTTGTGGGGAAGAGCAACATGTTTTGTAACATCATGCTTCCAGTTTCTATGTTGCCTATATATTCGGGTCCACATTACTGAAATGTTATGAAAGAATAGCGAAAAGGACAAAGAACTTCTCCCAATGTTCATCTCGATTCGCGAAAAAAGGAACAATATAATAATTAATGAGAATGGAATGGTAATGAAACAAAGGTAATTCTACTATTTCAAGGTAAAGAGAGAAAAAGGAAAGTATGGTCCCTAAGTTGGAGGTCAAAGAGAAAAAAAAATAGAGAAAGGAAGAAAAATGTAGGAAATGAGTATAAAAGAGCTATTTAACATCTCCCTACCTAAATTTATTGCATTTCCACATGAAAAATCTCGGCTCACTCCGATTATACATTTGATCCAGGTTGGTGAAGTCATAGGTGCCAATTGTGTCTTCATTTGTATAGTTGTACCCACAGTATCAAACAATTGTCTTGGCCAACACTCTTCTTGATTGCCTGGTACCATAGTGGTCTAGTATTCTTCTTGGAAACCATATCAAAAGGAAATCTAAATTTGAATCCAATCTAGAAGGTGCCAAGTGATTTTTACCGTCTTATTTGGGTATGTGGCCAACATCAACTACAAAATTTTGGAATACAAAAGGACCCCCTTCTGCCAACTTGATACTACTTGTTTCGGTGCGGTTGAGCCTCTATCAACATTGATAACTTCATACTGTACAAAGTGATTGAAACAGAACTCCATGATTCTTCTTATGTAGGTAGAAGCTAGCTCCCCTCAACCCTTGAGTACTCCAATCCTTTTTTAAATTCACCTCAACTCAATGACCCTTCCTGGTTCTTATCTAATCCATTGCGTTGTCTTATTTTTTTTAGTATCCATTGATTTCGGGGGACATATGCCACTCATTCTTTCTCATGAATGACATGAAGGTGCATAAATATAAGTCTCTCCCATATATAAGGATATAGTTTCATCACATCATGACATGCTCACAAATAATATTATGTAAAAACAACTTGCACAACAAACTCTTGTTCACCAAAATTGTTGGCGTGAAAAACATTGAGAAAAGTGCAGGGTAGAAGTATCCACATAAGGTTTGTCTTCCATGATATATTTCAAATGAAATAAATAATAATTATCCCGAAAAGAAAAATAGTGTAGGATGGAAGGTGTACTACACCCACAGCAAGTTGAGGCCAACATCATGAAGCTTGTGTTTATCAGATCAAATTCTAAACTTCTTTGCTATAATAGCAACAATTTGTTCCTCCTATTTCTTCACCACTTCGTTTTGTTTCCCAGAGATCCTCTTGATTCTTTCTCTTCCATTTTTTCTGCGAGGCATTTTATTTTCTTCTAATGTAAATCAAGTGAGATCACAACCTCTTAAAGGAGAGTGCCTCCTGGCTTCAACTTTTTCAACTCGAGAGATCAATAAAGTCTCCTCGTGAACTCCATCCCTCATCGAGGCCAGTGTTCCACTAGAATTCAATATCAATTGTGGGCTTGATAGCCTCTCACAGGGTGGGATTGATCCACCTCATTTTTGGTTCTTATGGAACAAGCGATTAGTCATGGTATGTTCATGTGCTTAACGGTCCCCTGTTTTCGCCTTGAGTCGGCCTACGCATCCATTGTTGCCTCCTCTTGTAAGAGTTGTGGCCCCTCAACATGTACTTGTGTTTTGGCTTCTAGGGTGATTATCATGGGAGGCTTTGATTTAAATATTGGTTCTTATGGAGCAATAATGGCCTTAGAAGTTTCTTGTGGTGTAGCCTCCCAAGGTTATTTTTGGGTTTCCCTCGGCAGTGCTTTCCCAAAAACTTTGTATCCTTTGTTGCTACTAATTCACAGGGAACATCCCAAACATATTGATCATAGAATTTTCTCCCCTACGACATTCTTAATAGCTTCAACTAGGGTATCTAATGATGATATTACGATTTCCTAGCTTCGGCTGATTTACGCCCCCGATTTTTATTTTCTTTCTTTAAATTATAAATTTTTTGTAGCGGGGTGTATGTTTACGTCCTACCTAACGAGGAGGTTCCTACGATCAAGGCTATTTTCTTCTTCTTTCGGCTCTTTTGCCTCCTTGTGCTCTTTAGCATAGATAGCCAGGTTTTGTAGGAACTATGATTTTCATCCTTTTCTTTGGTCGTTTGTTTCCAATCGCTTATCAAGGGACTTTCTAAGTGCAACCTTAGGCGATACGGTTCGGCACCACAACTCCTTCCGACTCTCTCACAAAGTCCCAACTTGTTTTCCTAGGCTCATTGAGACTCTTTCATTTGAACAACTCCCAATAATTTTCCTTGTTGGTTCAAATCTTCCAACATAATTAACTTGATGAGGCCGTGATTGTGAACACAAGCACGGATGTGCTATTGTTTTGACTATTGCAACCATATGATTTAGATTTTCTAGCGGGGAAATATGGAAGGTTAATTCTTTGTTCATGCCAAATATGGTTCAATAAAAGGAAATTATAATTTAAAACAATCGTGTACCTCCCTTCATAGGTGATATATTTTATCAAATTCAAAGCAACATCTGCCCAAGGTTGGAGAGCCGACGGCGTCTCGACCCCTCTTCCTTTCTTCTCAATATTCTCCTCACCTTGAGAAATCCTCTTTCAGAAGGTCATTTACTTTTCTATTGAACCACCTTGCTCCCCCTTATTTGAAAGTTTTGTTACGTGGGAAAAAACCTCCCTCGTTACCTCAATACGAAAACCCACGACTTTAATATGATAGTTGTTAAAAATTTTAGCGAAATTCATCGCAATTGTTTTAAATCTAGAACCCTTTGGCTTAAAATACTCAAAGCCACACCCAACATGTATGAATTTGTAATATGCCTCCATACGAGTGCAGCAATGCCTCGATAGAATCGGAGTTTGTGCCTCACTTTGCGAGATCGCCCCATTTTGTGATGTTATCCATGATTACTTCCTTTAGCTTTATTAGACGGGGTATCAACGCATTACTAGGATTTTGTGCCCCAAAAAACCTGCTATGTTATCTTTAGGTGGGAATTTTATACCAGAGAGGTTCAAGAAATTCTAGGTGAGGGGAGATTTTGGAATGTCACAGGTGATTGAGAGGTGAAACGGGTTTTTAATTGATGATTAGTACCCACACATTATTTCTATAAATTCCCAGTTATAGAGAGCTTCATACTTGGTAAAATCTCCTTCTTGACAAGATCCGATCATGATTAGTTTCTATGGTATTAAATATGGTAAATTAGGGGATCGATAAGCTGACTTTAAAGCTAATAGATTGTTCATAATTATAACAAGATTCCCATGCCCCCAACTTTAATGACGACAACGAGTCCATGACCATCAAAAGGACTTCAATTGCTGCTTGCCATAATCATCGAATATTAGAGGATGATAACGTTACCTTTTCGGACGTACATGAAGGAACATGGAGGAGAAGAAATTGATACGATGGCGCAATGTCTCCGGTAGTCGTGGCGATCACCTTGAAATATCATAATAATTGTTTCCTATCGAGACGTGTGAAGATTCAAAATGTTGTTAATAGCTACCAGTTGTTACATATGTAACAACGAAAACCAATGTGCTATCGTTCATAAAACATTATTTTTTAGGAGAAAAGTAAAATCGAGAACAAATGTGTAAAACAATTATGTAGAATATGCGGGAAAAAAGAGGATGATGTTCTAAATTGAATGAGTGTAATAGCCACGGAAAAGTGGTTTTAAGCTTCACAAGATTGTTTAAGTATGCCCCAGAAAGAGGTTTTCACGGTCGTATTCTTATTATCATATTTATTGTTTGTTTCTAATTATATATATATATATTAAACGGGTGTAACAATCATCCAAAAGTGGTTTTCAACTATTACACTTATTGAAAAATTAAAGTTCAAAAAAACGGAGGGGAATGTACCCCTATACGTAACATAGAAGATCAAAGTGCGCAAAAATGTTAATAAATGAATCCTTTGAAACATGTTGATGATATAACCTCGAGTTCCCATTAACCATTAACGGTGTCTTAGCACTATCAATGGTACTTGATTTATAGTCCCATTGTCAAAGGTTATTATCTACTTCGTAAGGACTGAGAGATGCAGTGCCGAGCTTACCCTTGAAATCCTTGAATCTTGAATCGTAAAGAAGAGAACTTAATATCCTTTATGAAATTTATTATTTTTAATGAACCTACATCATGTCCTTCTAACTCTTTTTTGTTGAATGATCTATGTCTTGAATGGCAGCCAGTTTCTCCTCCAACTCATTGAGCTTATTCGGCCTTTGTCTTTGTGGTGTGCTCAAATCTAGATTTACTGTAATGTTATGAATGTTTTTATTTCGAACTCATGGGGAATTAAGAGTTATCGTACCAAAGCTCATTGGCGAGAGCCGCTACATATTCCTCTATGTTGTTACGTAAGCCTGATATACGTAATTTTTTCAGCAATTTCTCATTGGCTAGCTGTCTGTGAAATTCCCTCCAATAACTTTATTGGTACTCTCCACTTATCCATTTTCTTGTGGATGATAAGGTGAAGTGATCCTACGATGAATTGCATTACTTTTCATCGACTTAAATCGAGATGAGATGTGAATTAGGTTCCCCCATTTGTCACTATCTCCCTCGATATCTGAAATGAACAAACATATCTTCAAACAAGAAAGTCTAAAACAACTGGTTCTGTAGCTCTAGTTAGTGCCTTTGCGACCCCACGACTTTGTGACGTAATATGTGAAGTAAAAATATGTATGACCTCTATTGTGATGAAGGATTAATTTTCCCTATGATATCTAAAGCCACTTCTCAAATGGTTCTAACTATTTGAGGCTATAACAACATCTCGTCTGATTGTAATGGCTGGCCATCCTTTGTGGATTAGCACCCTTTCAAAAACATTTTGGCATCGAGAATATAGCTGGCCAATAGTACCTGTTGAGAGTACCTTGTACCCTGTCCTCTTGTCCACGAGGAACACCCTCCTGAGTTCCTCATGACAAGCCTTGAGATATCAATTATCTCATCTTCTCTAAGACAATGTTGAATCGATGATCGATCCATTGTGATAGATATCTCACTCTATCTAGGAGTAAGTGGAACTGTTGTTGTATTATCTTTATTTTATCTACGGAAGATAAATAGTGTGGGAGTTTACCTACAACAATATAGTTGGCTATATATTCATAACATGTTGGTGAATATATATCGAAAAAGACACTCATCGGGAAAATAATCCTCAGTAGGAGTGCAATTATCACCTATGGTTAACCTAGAAAGAAAATCAACAACTACATTATATTTTCGAGGTTTATCTAAAATAGTGATATCAAATTCCCATAACATGAAATAGCCATCATGTAACTCTACCATTAGTAATTGAATTATTCAATTAAAAATTGAATGAACAGAGTGGTCGATTTAATATAATGCTTGAGACACGGTGATATAATGTGAAAATTATTAATAGCATGAAATATTACTAGTAATTATTTCTTGGTCGTTGTGTAATTGAGCTCGGTTGGGGTTGAATTCTTATTGATATAATAGATATACGTAAACTTCTTTTCTTCCAGATGACCCAAAATAACACCTACAACAATGTCGGATGCATACGTAGAAATATGGAATGACATATTCCAGTTTGTGCTCATAAAATAGGTGTTGTTGTTACACGAGTTCTTCAACCTAAAATCTTGCTCTGATTTCCTATCCACTAAATTCTACATATTTCGAAGCAAAAGAAAAAAATGGTGATGCAAGCTTTGAAAAATTTCTAAATCTCCTATAGTACCCTACTGTCCCTAGAAAACTACGTACCTCTTTTGAGTTGGGAGTTGGTATTCTAGAGATTCGTCTATTTTGTAGGGTCTACCTTCATTCTATTTCTCGAATGAAATTCCTATACAGTCAAGCGGTCATCATCATGTGGTACTTTTCGGTGCTTTCGAAAAACATTGCTTTGTACACAAAATTCCAGCACCTTTTACAAATTAAATAATGTAGGCTTTCAAAGGCATCCTCGTAAGTGTAAAATCATCCATGAATATTTCAAGGTAGTAATTCAACAAATCCAAAAATATACCCAATATTTCCCTCTAAAATGTTTTTGGCGCATTCTGAGGACAAAATGATGGACTCTGTATTAAAGGTACCCTGAAGGAAAGTAAAGGTTGTCTTATCTTGATTGAGCAATCTGTATTTGGTTATATACATTAGTCCATGCGGGAATGAAAAAATATTTTTCAGAAAGAGTATCCGGGACATGGTCTATAAATGGTAAGGGAGAATGGTACTTTTGGGTGGCATTATTGAGTTCTCTATAATCTACACAAGCTCTATATTTTTTAATTTATTTTCAAAACAATGAAAAGTGAGACACCCACGTATCAAAGATGAAATAGATGAAATTTGCATTTAAGGAGTTCACTATAATTCCTCTTTCATTATCTCCTTAAGTGAAGGGATTCATTACGGCACTACGGTTTTCTTATTATTTTCTAGACATAATTAAGGCAAATGTGGTAGTGCACAATCTAGGATGGATTCCTTTGATGTCGGTGTAATCCATGAAAATGCCTTTTTATATACATGCCGACTATATTAGCAATGTTTGTTATGTTTAGCATTCAAGTTAGGATTAATTTTTAAACATTGTCTCGGCTTAATTTCAAGTTTGGACATTTGTCGAGTATGCAAAGTGGTTCTCATATATTTAATTTACATCATCTACCTCATCTTCTTCCCCTATATCTCTAACATAACAAAAAAGGAGTGAGTTTACGATAAAACCATTGATGATCTCATCCTCTATTTCATCATAAAATATTGTGTTTTTCCAAGTGTGAGGATAGGTAGGGAAAAATCAGATTCGGGTTCAAATTCGTCCCACCCCGAGGACTATTCAAATCTATGTGGGGTTTCAACTTTGGGGGTAATGGTTAAGATTATTGGTGGCTTTCCCATGTGAGATCATCATAGATCTAGATCTACATCAGATAGAAATGCATCTACGAGTGGTAGTCATGGTCTTAAAAAAAAAATCAAAGGATTGCCCCCAGGTTGGATTTGGTTTGCAAAATGAAGAAAATCATCTAGATATCTCCAGATGTCTGATAATCACCAAATATTCTAACACCCTTTGGTTTTAACACATGACCCATCTTCTAATTCAAGAAGCTATAGGTGTAGGTCTAGCTTGTGAAGTCTTAGGAGATAAAAATATCCTTGATAATCACATGAATGGTCACCACAAAATCGATTAAAGTATTGGTTATGGGTTGGTCATCAATATAGAATATAACTATAGGATTTCCGTGTGATTATATTTAGTTAAGAAAAGTATAATCAATAATTAGTTCCCATAGTTTCCCCATAACATGGATAGAAACGAGGTCACAGCTTCCTTCCAATATTTTTGACACACGAGATCTCTCAATTTTTAGTGTAGATATGTACTTCCTTGAGATATTGTAGTAGTGGAATCCATACATACAAATTCTATAATTCATTGAGAAACTTAGATTCATTTTGTGAGGTTGTCCCAGGTTTCGGTTAATCGTTTAGGATACGAGAGGATCACCGAATCTAACGATTGAGTCATATTTCCCTTTGGTGCACCATCCATGCTTGATTTGGTTGTTTCAAAGCCAATCCTTCATTTGGTTTCTACAGTGTAGTATTACATTGCTTTATCGGTTGTTACGGTTGTAGCAGCCCCTTGAAATCGACTATAACCCTTAGGTGAATCGGATTCTTCCTCGATAATGATAGGAGAATAGCCGAGGTCTAGTTATTTTTCACCCGATCAGAAGCTAAATCTAGTGATTCCCAATAGGAGTAATAATTTAGAATGGGAATTGGTTAGCATTTCTATGCTCAGGGTGCCTTATCATTTGAATTGGGGGTTACGTTTCACATGTAATTGGGGTCGAGGCATGAGGTGCGGGAGTTTGGAGGAGGTAGTTGTAAGCTATTGTTGCATTGGTAGTGTAAGAAGTTAGACCTTGGCCATTACCTCTCCAATTTTGACTCCAAGTGTAAATTTGAGATGAAGGATATTGCATTGGTGGAGGGGAAGGCGGCGGTTGCGAGGATGGGAAATAAATTGGTTGAAGAAGGATTAGGATATGGCCATGGAAATTTCTAACCATTATAAGAATTATTCCAAGAATTAATAGAGGAAAAATATGGAGGCATACCTATAGGTCATTGCCATTGCCATGGTCTCCTTGGTTCAATGAGGTAGAGACTAGACCTCCTCGCTTGATTCCTTATGTACTTTAGTCTATGTAGTTACGGGCATAGACTAGTGGGATGCTCCAAATTATGAGATATTACCTGAAGCTAATGTTATCCATTTCGCATTCCCTTTGTAGATGTTTCTTTCTTTTACGCATTGAGGAAAAATATTTCAAAAAGTTTCTTCGACTTCTCTCATGCTTTCTTGACTTCTCTTGTGAGTAGCGTGGCCGAAGAATCTTGCGGAGATCGTTTTTAAATTCTCGAATAGATTCTCGATACTCTGCTCTAGTCCTCCTCCACTCGTGGACTTCGTATCAGGGCGAAGGGTCCCGAACTTAACTCTTCCCTTTGTTGATCCTCTCGAACTGCATACAGAGCTTGAATATTTCTTTAAATGGTTCGTGTGATATGTCTCCCTTTCTAATAGATTAGTGATCCGACATTCCCCTCCCATGCCTCTGAGAAATATATTTTTTTCCTTGTTCTAGGGCTAAGTCACAAAACTTAGACCTTTGTAAATTGTAATGGAATCATTCCATATAATCTTCAGAGATTTCCTACTCCTTTTACGCCAATCTTAAATATTTCTTCCCTCAAATACACAGTTCGACAATTAATGCGATACATAGAGAGGAATGTCTCCATCATTTCACTCCATGTTTGGATCGAGCCAACCTCTGATCCCATGAACCATTTCAATGCTACTCATACTCGGAGTAACGGGGAAATAGTTTTAGCCAGTCGGAAGGTAGTTGCTTAACTCCTACATAAGACATTTAACTTCAATGAACATAAATTATCGGGATCTTTGATAGCCATCCCTTGGAAGGATGGAAGAGATGATAAAAGGGAATCTTCTTCATAGGAGTTTCATCCCTTATTTCGATTATCACGGAATTCAAAAAGTAACAATAGTACCATCCGTTCCGGTGTTTTCATCCCCCATGAATGATCCCTTCATGATGAGATGAAGCCGACCTCGGAATATGGGGATTGGTGATGGATAAGAGGATTTGGTTATTCAGAATTTGATTGTTTCCTTGTGCTACTGTGAATACGAGATAATGGTGATCAAGTAAATATTGTTCAGTTTAGGCCCTAACTATGCCTCCTTGTTTCCCCTTGTCATTCAATTCTTAAGTTTTTATCGTGGCTTCCCACTTCTTCTTCCTAATCTGGGGTCTTATTTAGAGTGGATATGTTGTTTGAAGGTTGATGAGGTCGAGGAAAAGAAGTTGCGGATACCTCAAGCCTTGATATAGTGATAGATTCTGTGATCCTATCCTCTAGTTTGCAGTATGAAGTGGATTTTTCTTTCTCTACTTTTGAAATCAGATCCTAAAGAATGTATTCCTTCCCAAAATTTCACTCTTCTTTTCCTTTTTACGACCCCGTATTTCCGTGGTTAGTTAGATTGGTTTTTTTTGGTTTCTACGATTTGTCTTACAACGGAAACATGGAGCCTATGTGTATCAATCCTCACTATAAGTGCCTCGGATTACATAGTGGTGAGCCCGCTCACATATGTTAGAGCAATGCTCGAGTTCTTACCTCTCATCTTATTGCCCAATAACTCTATAGATGAAGATATGCTCTAAAAAAACACCCAAAACTCCCACTTCTATGTGCCCGATTAACCCAATGGTGAACCCAACCAAGTATGTTAGGGTGATATGCATGTTCTTGCCTCTCGTCTTACTTCCCAACGCATTCGCCGACTGGTACCCTACCATCGAGCAAAAAAATTTGGGTAGATGTATCATCACTTTGCCATCCTCGAAGCAGGTGCCAAAATGTTGAATTGTATAAATCAACAAATGACTAAGATTGTACACATAAATTATCGATGAGGGACATATTTTATTTCAATGAGTATTTGCATTGTACGTTTTGATACACCATACCCGAAGCGAAAGATAAAACAAGAAGAGATTGTTGCTAAACCAATTTTGAGCAGCACTCATGCGGGGAATAAAATGGATCTAAAAGAGAATGTAATCCACACTTGAGGATAAGCCAATATCTAGTGCACCACACATTAACTACACTAGATGGTCCCCTCTAATTGGATACGTAGCAGTATAATAAATACCTAAATTGAAGCGGATCTACTTACAACTCACACAACAACAATGACCCTCCCACGAATATGTAAAATAAATATAAGACATAATAGAACTACCTATAGGAATGGAATCCTGCTAAAGAGGATGGCCCCTTCCTCCCTATCGAGAGTGCGGGGAGGGAAATGAGAACTAAATGAGAATTACATCATCAACACATGTAGCAAACAACAATAACACGATATTTTGTATTATGATCAAAATTACGAGTGAAAATGGTGATATTATTTTGTGCTAACCCCTTGACTTTGAAGGGATCAGTACTTATATAATAATTACATGTCAAGAAAATGAGAAACCGAGATCGGTCGTGAGAATCTCCGATTCTCATGCTGATCAAAATAAGTAAATATAGTTACAACCGATTGTCTCAATAAAAATCTTGAAGGGGAAGCATTGATTTCCACAAAACTACCGAAGCTGTTATTCTAAAATTAAAATACATGATAACTCCTACAACTCTCATTGGAATACGAAACTTGTAGTGTAACATCTTTCGAAGAAATATCAACATCCGGGAATCGAACGTACATAAATAATAGTGCAATTGTAGCAACGAATCTATAATAGCATCACGGTGTAACAACAAAGTATGTGACGACCCAGTGTTGACTACGAGTGTGGTAGAAACGCCGTGTAACAACATGTTGTAATATAGGGCTTCAAGCTGGTTCTATGTGCCTATATGTACTAGGTCCCTATTCCTAAAATAGTATACGGGAAAGAATAACGAAAGGACAAAGAACTTCTCCCGATGTTCATCTGCGGTAGCCCATGAGAAAAGATGATACATCATAATAATTAACGAGAATGACAAGGTAATGAAACAAGGTAAAGCTATGTTGTTTGAGATAAAGGAAAAGGAAAAAGGAATGTATGGTCAGGTTGGAGGTGAAAGTGCATGAGGGAAGGAAGTAAGCCCAGGAAATGAGTATAAAAATGACACCCAATATACTTCTGATGCTCCTCTCGGTTGCATGCTTCACTTTGAGATCCATTTGGAACCAACCATTGATTTTCCTTCTAGCCTCGACACCACCTCCCATACATTATTATTCATGATGGATTCATATTCTTCAAGTGGGATAAGCCCAAATAGTTTGGGAAACTACTTAGCAAAAAAAAGACTTTCTAAATGATCTCTATCATGAGAGTCATGTATGTACCTATCAAGTGACCTCCTCTTCCTACCTTTGTGATGTAGGAGCTCCCACATTATCCTTATAATATTGCACAAAAATATCAACTTCTACGGTTATTTTCCTCTCCTCTATGGAATATTATGGTTGAGTGGGTGCCTCCTCTTCATCCTATCTACTCCACAGCATGTGGGCATCCATAGCCTATTGGGTGCATCTCAAGAATATCTGTGAATACAGAATATCCTAATCTGGTGGAAGTAGTTCGATCTTGTTCCATAGAGGATCTAATGGCCTTTTCCTCCTTGAAATTCACATCTCTCCTCATTATTTTCATCCATAGTGAGGAAAATACACCTAATAATTGTTTCGAGTTTCATTGTATCTTTAGAAAAATCTCAACTCTATTATAGGATCGAGTTTCTTCCTCGAATCCATGGAGACATGAAAATAAATGAAGCTCTGAAAAATTCTGAAATGAGATACATTGAGATTCATCCCAGATAAATATTCCTCTGGTGCGATCATACAAGTGTTCTATGAGGACTTCGGTTCTACAACTAGAAAGATTCATATTCATGATCATACCAAATTGTTATATGAGGACTTTGATTCTAAAAATGAACGGTGGTGTTCATGGTTGCTTCCCATAGATGTAATGATAGCCCCACTAATAATATAACATGTCCATTTCTTCTCCCATTATGTTTTGGTTCTTCCTCTGGCCCTACCCCATTTTTTTGTGGGTTCTGAGGTCTTGTCACCTCTCTTCGAATACCTCCTTTGGCACATAAATCCTTGAATGCATGAAAAATAAATTCACCTCCATTTTAGCTCCTAAGAGCATTCATATTCTTCTTTATTATCCTTCTCAACCACTTTGCCTTGAATTCAATTTTTTTTATAAAACTTCATTCTTCTTCTGTGCTGAAGAAAATCCAACATTTTCTAGAGAAATCATCAATAAAAATAACATATTAATTATGTTTTTTTTTATGAAGGTTAGGTAAAGGATCCTAAAAATTAAAGTGGACTCACTCCCAGGGATTACATTTGTTATGTATCTCATCCCTGAAAGTCAGATTTGACCTTATTTCCCCAATGTGAAGCCATTGCGAGATATCTGTTTGTCGAGAGCCTTTAGGGAGACTAGCGGTAATTTTACGTGATTTTCGAGTTACCATGGGCGTAGGTGACCCGATATCCCATGCATATTTCTCAACATATTTAATGTACCCTTTTTAACCTTACTTCTCAATGCGGTCATGATTAACACCCTTAAAAGTTTTATAAGTTCTTCACTCAAACACGATCTGCTTCCTTTCCTAGTATCTATGTGTCTTAGAAAGAGAGCTCCCTTTAGTGAATATAACATCATAGCCTATATCCTCGATAATACTACATAGATAAGGTTATTCTTCAACGGGGACATACGTATTATACTTGAGTGAAGAGGAGAGTATTTCTCCCTCTCGAGGTGACCATACCAATTCCTATAACATTGTACCTCATATACTCCCTCATTTCAATATCTATATGGAGATACTTCTCATCATTCTTAGAAATATTCCTTGCACCCTACCATATGGAGCAGGCACCGAGAATCAGTACTACATACTCCCATAATAGTGATGGTCATCATCTTATCACGGTGAAGTCTAATTTGAATTGTGAGAAGCTAATTGTTCGACTCCTACTATACGAAGCCTTCTTGTTAGAATTATTGGGTAGACATTTTGTTGCATGGTGCACGTATTCATGGCGGTGAAAGGATTTTTTCTTGCTTTCAAATATTTTTTCTTGTGATTATTTTGGATAGGTTTTTGTTTGGGTCTTACTTCCTTTATCCTTCTTCCCCTTTCCGATGAAGGAAAAATGTTCTTCATCCTCTTCTTTAGATGAAGCTTCATATGTGTTATTTCTCTTGAACCCTTCTACGACCAAATCTAACCACAACCTTTCATAATTCGTTAATTTTTTCTTTCCATTCACAAATTCACGGTAGCGTACCGAGTTTGAAGCTTAGAAGAGCCGGAGCTCACTAGGTAACATTATGTAACATTCACCCCAAACCCTTCAATCTCATCTCAAACTTGATAACGTGGAGAGATAATGCGGAATAGTGTCATTCTTACGCATTCTAATGTTTTGAAGTTTGTCTTTAGGGACCGATTTTCTATGGTAACTACTATTTTCGAATAGCTCGGTCGATTATCTTCCACATAGAGAATGGTGTCTCTTTTCCATGCATATTTGACACCACATGGTCTCTCACACCTTCCAAAATTATTCTCCTCGCCTTTGCAACATCCTTCCTCCACTAGGATAAATGTTGTGCATTCAACTATGGAGGTTTTGCAATATAATTTCACATATTCTAACATACTATTCTCATCGAAACACTTCTTCGATTCAATCCTTCTAGCATAAATTGAGCTACCCTTTAGGGCATATAATCTCTCGGTTCGTTTGAAATACATTCTCTCGATCCTCAAGAGAAAAAATGTTTCAGTAATTGTTACTAATTACAGAGAAAGTTCAAAATCTTAGTTATAATGTGATTTTAGGGATGTGATACCATGTAAAAATTTATAGAAATTGAAACTACTCAATATTTAAACTTCAAAACAAGAGACACAATTCTACTCGACTAGGCTACGAGAATGGGAATCATAATTTAGAACAACATCCATAAACATGAAATAGGAAAAAAAAAATAAATACACGGTGATTTATAGAAAGAACCAAACTTTGAAATCCCCTCAAGCCTGTTTGCATTAATAAATGGAATAAATAAACTATTAAAATTGCTTTCTCCGAAGCTCTAAGCACAACTTGCGAAAATTTGATCTCTCTACTCAATTCGAAACATTGTAGTCCACACTTAGCCAAATTATTTTCTCCCAAAGACTCTATTTCCTTACCGCAAATTCATGAGTAAATGATCCCCTAAAAGATATTAATTTCCTCCTATTTTCTTTCACAATTCCCAAGGATTGATCTCCCAACTCATGTAACACCTCTAGAATCATAACTAGTATATAACTCTTGTTACAACACCTTGTCATCTCCACTTGAGCTAAAAAATTTGAATTTCATGGATGCATTAGCTATTTTTAGGTTGATTGATCTTAACTAATACATATATAAGTTTGAATTTCACAACTGCGCCATTGGCACATGATTGACTTCAGCTTGATATTTAGAAGTTAGTTAACTAAATACAATTGAAAAGAATTGAACTAGATTGATATAATTTAGCAAGCACACATACATAAATGAACTACGATCCTATAAATTGAATTTATTGAGCTAAATAAGTGACAAGAGCCATGTCACACTAGTTAACATCCTCTAGGTTTTCATCCGATGTGGAAATTCGAATTACTCAATTTGACTAAGGCTAAAGTCAAATAAGGCAGCACAATGATACGCTTTTTTAATAGGAAACTCATAAAACAAAAGAAATATGTGTGAGGTAGACTAGGAAGGGAGTTTGAATCTATTTTCCAACTTGCATCCAATTTTTTGTTGCTGTCAGCGAGCCTCTAATAGTATGCGAGATGCCTAGGTGCTTCTCGATGTGCCCTGGAAGTAAATTTTCTAGGTTTGTCATGTGTTGGTGCATATGGTCCATGTAGAGTAGTATTTCCTCTCTATTTCATGTTGATCCATTAAAAAAAAATTGAGTATGATAACCATATGCCAATACGGGTCCTCGTTGTGTGCATGTATTGGTTGAAATTCATGTGTGTGCCATGTGTTTGGAACCTAATTATCTAGATGCACCATCCTCCATGATTGAAATAAAATTCCACTAGGTGGCTACTATCCTTCCAACATGAGTGAGTTCTTCCTGAATACGGGGCGAGGTGATTTGCATAGAAATTTGTGTGTCTTCAACCCTCATTCATGTTCGTGTTCTTCCTTGATTTTTCACACTCATGATAGTTTAGGGCCTATGTAGACATGAACTCTTCATGAGGCATGACAACTACAAGAGGGCGGGGAAGGGAGAATAAAAATACGGAGAGGGATATTAAACGAGGACATAATTATATATGGAGGCAGACAAAACTTTCGGAGAAATTCAAACTAGGACAGTGTGCCCACAACGGAGGGAGAAAATTGAAGCGGGGGCTATATTGAATGGTAATGAGATGGAAGAAGAGGTTTAAGAAGGATCACCATAGGATTAGGGAACCAAGAGAGTCTGGGGGAATTTGTAGAAGATAAATGAGCCAACATTTGGCCAAAAGGAAGGAAAATACCAATCACAATGAAGATATAGAAATAATACAACAACATCATTAGAAAAGAAAGAAAGAAGTAAGCAAAGTGGGAGAGCGGTGACTTTCCGCAAAATAGTTTGTAGTTTTTGAGGTAATGTCTCCCAAAAATATGATTCTCGAGTGGATTCTAGGGATTTGGATATCATAGTTGTCCAATTCCCAATACTACAAAATGAGCTACATTTATAGTCAATGTTGAGTAAGGAAAGTGTTTTATTTTGTGGAGAAATGATCTCTAATGAGTTGGAACTCTTACTTAGTATTTAGTGATTACGAAAGAGATTTAGCATTATGCACAATGCACACATGAGAGGGAAATATTGCCTTTATGACATAAGTCATGTGCCTTTGCTTAGGGAAAACTATTTTTCTAGAACATAAAATTAGAAATTTGAAGCTCCATGTCTTACTCGTTAGCTTTATGACTATGAATGCCTCTACGATTAGTGAAATGAAATATCAAGGCCTTTTCATTGAATTAGCATTCTTTTTAGTAATAATTGTTTCCTTTGTCGCATGGTAAGAACTCAAGTGATTAGATTTGATGTTGAATTCTAAAAGGACTTGGATTTTAAAAGAAGTCACAAGGATGTGGGAGTGGTGTATCATTTAAAAAATGCTCGATGAATAAGGAGGAGAATTCCATGAGTTAGGGATTGATATACATAGTAGAAAATTTAGAGGCATGATTCCACACTCCCATCAAACATGATTAAAAAGTTAGACAGTTCAGGAAACTAACCCTGCTTACACATGTTAAAAAATCCCATATTGTGATTCTATGTTCATAATATTAAAAAAAAAAGTTTTTTGTTAGTCAAACTTTATACAAATTTCTATAATATTATATTTCAAAAATAATTTTTATGTTAAATAGAATTTAAATGGTTCGGTAAGATATTTTAAGTGTTTCCAATGGTTTCGCTTAATGTAAAATGTGATAAGGGTCTAGTAACTAAGCTAAAATATTTTCTATGTTATATGATTTGCATGACCTAAATAATAACTAAACTATTTATTTTCAATATATTATCATATGTGTGTGTGTGTGTGTGGTGTGTTTATACACATATCCATTATTGTAACCACATAATTTGAATATTTGATAAACATGTATGGACGGTAAATCAATTCTTCTGATAGATCTCACAATGGAAACATTAAATCACTTACTTCATGATAAATATCATGGTAGACAAATTATAAAGAACATATAAATTAATTAAGTTATAACTTTAATTATTATTATTAGTAGTAGTAGTAGAATTAAATATGGGGAACTCAAACATATATAGATTTAAAAAAATATGTAACAATATTAACAATCATTTGTACCTCCACTTTATCATGGAGATGGAAATTCTCAACTTTGTAAATACTCGTTAAATACCATAGACCAATAACATGGCTTACTAAAACCATAAATCATGTTCATATGATATTTTTTTAATTAATTTAATTAAATGAAACCAAATAACCAATTTCAAGATAAATCTCAACTTGTGATGTGTGACTAATACTAAAAATATTCTCGAATATTATATGGATATTAAATCCCTATCATCTACCTAATTGTGATAACTGAATTACAAATCATAGAAATATGCCGAAAATAAACATGGCCATAAACATAATTTTCAAAAAAATATAGCTTTTTTACATATCAATATTTTAAAGTTTATATAAAAAATTTAAAATTTTAAATTAAAAAAAAATATCCAATTTTTATCTCCACATTTCTCTAAAATATAAAATGTAATTTATATCATCATTATCATCATCATTAAATCTCATAGAAAAAAACACACATATTTCCTTACACATATATGAATAACAAATAACTTAATAAAAAATTCAAACAAAACACTGATAAAAATAATTAACTCGATAAATTAAATAACATATAAAACATAAAGTATATATAACTTTTAGTTTAAATATAAAAAAAAAAACATAAAATTAAATTAATAAATATTTATACCTTTTATAAAATTTGGGACTAGATTATGCTCTAAAAACTATTTCTTTTGCTAATAGCTTGTCTTAATCGGACGTGAAAAATAGCTTAATGACCTGTTAACGATTTGAAAATGTATCTAATAGTAAGGGGATCTCACAGTGCAGAATCCCAATTAGACTCTACACCATTTCGTTTAGGGATCCCATCGGTATGTATGCCCGGTTGCCATAAGTCGGTGAAGATGCTTTCGGACATGGAGGAGCCTCAAATGAAAATGAGAATTCATGGATGTTGAAAGCAGTCGGTGATTGACGAATGCCTTGTGAAACACAATTCAATGAATAACAAAGCGAAATTTAAAGCAGAAAATTACGAAAAGCATTGTTAGAAAAAATTTAACAAGATCATACTTATAACAATATTCACTTAAAAATGAGAAAAAATATGTGATGGCTAAGAATTTAATTTGCAACATATGAACATTCCAATAAATATTTAAAGAAAATATCGTGAAAAAATTCATCAACTTATATTTAAAGTTAGAGCATCATATACTAGCCATGTGTTGTAAGGAAGCTCATAAAACAAGAAAATACATGAGTAGAAATGTGCCTGTACTTGAAGAAGTATTCATTTATTTAAAGAGATCATATTCAGAAAAACCACATGGGAGACTTACATTTAGATTGATAGTGAGATATAATAACACTTCTTAGTATTCATCAAAAAATATATTCAATAAGAAAAAAAATTGTCTCTCTCAAAAGTCCATTTCCAAAATCACTTGAGGATAGATATAGGTTGGGATAAATCTTGGTTTCCCATGGCCTTTGTTATCCCCTTGAATCTTGGGATTTCTTCCAACCAAGGTTTCTTGCGACCCTAAGGGATGATTGCGACCTAGGGCTAATTGTGACCTAGGGTTAGGATTGTGACATTGGGTGGATTGTGACCTAGGGCTGATTGCGACCTAGGGTGAATTGTGACCTAGGGTTGGTTGCAGCCTAGGGACTCCCTCATGTTTCTCTTGGCTTATGATTCACTTTTCACTAAGCTACCACTGGCGTGGAACAAAAAATGAGATAGTCTTTCACATGAATTGATGCTTGCTAATGATCCCCAGTGATTAATAAGGCTAGAGTGTCCATATGTTGATGCTCCTAAGATAGGTATGTCATGCTTTGTAGTACATATCTATCATGACGAGTTGAGGCATGTCTTCCCTTGTGTACATTGCATGCACTTGGAAGCGAGGAAAATTTGGACGGAAAATTATTTTGAAGTTTAAAAACACTAGCGAATATCACTAGTCTCTAATATAGAAACTATAAAATGTTTATTGATGTATTTGTAAATTTATTCAAATTTATAATGATTTCATATATAATATATAATATTGGTGATTTTTAGAAAAGCCCGATCTTATATTTTAGAAATTTCGGAGAATCATTTTTATAAAATAGGAAATTAGCGAATCCTTTTGGAAAAATCATAGAAAATTAGCCCACCCATGAATATTAGCCTAAAATTTTCCATGATTCGGGGCATATGGAATCAACGTACTTTTCTTGTCCTTGTCTTAGTTTGACAAGGTAGAAAATTTGTGGTGAACCCTAACCATCTCAACAAGACACTCGTGATGCTCTCTCTTATTACACACTGAAGTCGTTGGAGCTAGAAGCTTGTCTCATTGGTTTGAGACATCTTGCATTTCATGTTGTAATTTCTCCTATTCCTTAGGTGTTTCTAGTGACCTGATGCAAGATTGTGATGGTGCTAACCCATCGATATAACCCAACGAGGAGATGATTATATGAATATATCACCTTATACACATCATTGGCCTAAGTGTCTCGGTGCATTCTCATGCACAATTGTACTTTATCATTTTGTGTCGTAATCTAATCCTTCCTTGAAGTTTATACAGAAACTTGAGATATTTTTTGGTCTGGAGTCAAGGATGTTGTCTATTGTTTTACCTCTCTCGCTGTGTTTTCCTGCAGACAGGCCTGGTATCGATACCAAGCCCCTGCAATTACCTGCAGCCTGGCCTCTGCATCTTGCATTACATGTGACTTAACTGTGTTTTGTTCTGACCTGACTCACTGATTTGACCTATGTGACATTTGTGCTTTGGCATAGATGCTGCAGTTACTGTGTTTCAGCCTATGTATGCCTTTACCTTACAGCCTCATTTCTACCTATACAACTTTGTGACTTTTGGACCTATGCACTTTTGCGACCTATACAACCTTGTTTACCTATCAACTTTACGACTTCCATGACACATGCAATTTTCCCCTTTGCAGCCTTTCCTAATTTGCAACCATGTGACCTATCTTACCTTTGTGTTTGTGACTTTAAGCTAATAATTTATTATCTGAGTGCACAGCTTTGTGTGGTTCGACCTACGCACCTTGGAAAACTATGCAACTTTGACTTGCAACTTTGTGACTGTTAAAGGTTCTATAATAATAGGGTTCATAAATTTTGAATTGACTTTCATAGTCTTGTAAATATGCACATGTTTCTGCTAAGTTGTTTTCCCTGTTTTGAAAAATGAAAAATAATAAAAAATAAAAAGAGGTAGAATACAAATAAATATAAAGGACTTAGAAAAATAATAAGACACCAAAAAACAAAAAAAGAGATAATAATAGATCATGAAATTGTACAAGTTCAAATGCCCTTTGCCAGGTTGCATAAATAAGATTGTGTCCAACTTTCCTAAATTCCACAATCCCATGGAATTAAAACGACTTAAAATTCAATATCAATATGCTTTAAATTTCATGTTTTAGATGAGATTAAAATTTTCAAAAGCAGTTTAAATGACAAATGTTAGATGATGAAAATAATGAGCTCATGATTCATCATGACCTCAGGATGAAAAAAAGGTAGACTTATATAGTTTTATTCTTTTTGAAAATTTTTTTTTAGGGTTAACGACCTAAACACACCCATTAAAATGAAGTAAAAATATTAAAAATAAAGATGGGTATGTAAAAGGCAGTTGAGAAATCATGTAATAAAGCATCATCAGGAAAAATGCTAATTTTCCCTCCCTCTAAATTAGGTATTCTAAACTATGGTCAAAAGGCTTAGAGCATTTCTTTGACTTTTGTTGGGGCTGATTGAGCTCCATGACTAATTAGTTAAAAATATTGAATTCTACTAGATTATTAATTAACATATACCCTTCATTCATGAATCATAATCCATTTTTCCTAAGTAAAAACCCGTTTGCCCAGTAAAAACTAATCTAAATAGCTAATCTCATTTCCCTTTCAAAAATCACTCTATTATAAAAATACATTTTTAAAAATTAAAAGTGAAGTAATGAAACAAAGATAAGCAATGCTTCATTTTGGAACTTTACTTAGAGTTAACATGTACTTTGTTTCCTTTTCACTATCCTTATTCATATTCACTCCTAGATTATTGTATTAAATACCTAACTACACATCCATATGTGAGTAATTCCCTTATCTTCAAATAAACCCCTTGGCCACTTATTTTGAAAAGTTTAGACCAAAAGTTTTATATCCCATGTGTGAAAATATAAAAACCCGCCCCGAGTTTTCCATACGCTCTAAACATATCTATATACGAATATCCCTCCCTATAGTTTAAAACAATTGTGCCCACATGTGAAAAATTGAAACATTTTAGAAATGTTTTAAATTAAAACATCATATACGCCATATTACATAAAGCCTAAACATTTAAAATTTATTAAAACTACAGTTTTATAAATATTAATAAATCACTTATATAAAATACCCTGGTCCCACCACTCTTATTACAATACGTCTCTCAACAAATCTGAACCATTCGCCTTTAACGAAATCGGCCCGTAGAAAACCATATCGCGTGAGGTTGCACGATCCGAAATAGGTTTTCACAATTCTATTTGTCCTCCACGTGCCCTTTACTTATTGGATCACGTGGGTTCAAGCTAAAACAGCTTACAGCTATAATGTTGCGATAATCAACGGTGTTTCAATCCCCAGTGCTAGCTGTCTTTCCCACTTGATGAGACCAACATTCCAACGCAAATTAATATAACCCAAATGCATAACAAAACATTGGAAATTTAATTCATTCCTTACCTTTTACGTACGTGCTTAAGCTCTATACAGCCTTCTCGATTGTAAAAATCCTTTTCAGCCATTTTAAATACATTTTCATGCCAAAAAGCTGTGAAAATTTACCTTCTAACCTTTGAAGGCTGTAGAGTTGTACATCGAAAAATATATATAGAAGTTGTGTTTCATTGAAAACCTCAAAAAACATCTTCGAAAGCCAAATACACAAGGTATTTCTCTAAAATTGAACAAAATTATTTAAAAGATATTAAAAGAACTAAAACACTCTTAGAGTTTAAGAATTCATTGAAAGAAAGCGTAAAAAGCCCCAAAAAGCAGGCGGACCATGTAAATTTTTTTACCGAAACCTGTTTCTTTGTTGTGCACAATTTTTGAAGAAATTTGTGTGTATTTTACACTTTGATGAACTTATTTCAAGCTTTAAATCAAACCATAAAACCTCTGAAGGTATCGTAAGCCTACGTGACCCTTTTCGAAAGTGTTGTAATTTCCTAGTAAGAGACTGTAAACCCTTGTTTCTTGTTTTAAACCGATCAAAAGCTTGTAAACCTCTTTCACAAACCTAATTGGAAACAAATCCCAAAAAGAAAAAGCTATACTTGTCAAATTTATCCAAATCCTCTGCTTCAAAGCAAATTACTTAGGCTTGTCTAAACTTGTAGAAGTAGATCAAAATTCCTAAGATGCGGAGTCTGAAGCAAGCCTAAAGGTTCCAAAAGTACCTAAACCTACCCACATATGACTTTAAATACTACTATTGTTGTAAATCTCTTCAACCACACAGTTTTTGATATTGAACACATCACTTGGCGATATTGATTATAAGATAACAGATCCATTGTTGAATTTAACCTACTAGATATCCATAGTAAGATAACTATGAAAAGTCATTAGATAATGAAGAAGAAGTCTATTTGGGAATCCACTTGCCCAAATATGTTTTCACTAACTCACCATGTCAGGAAGTCATTAGGTTATGTCGATAACATTATGTACCTGAAAAGAGCCATTGTAAATGCCAATAAAGAAATGCTTTTTACCATCACTACAGATAAGTGGAATCTTTATAACTTTGCGACCCCAAAAGTAGTCCCTCCCCCATATAGAGGCCATCACGAAGTTATATTTTCATTTTGAGATTCTGATGATTTTTGAACATTTATGCCTTTGTATGTAGAAATTCCTAAGCTAAATCCCCCATATTCTCTTGCTAAATTCCCTGAAGGTTCCAGACATGTGTTTCCATACTTTCCTTCATCCTTAGATATTTTCTTGGAAGTGAACACACACGAGTCCATGTTGGGTTCTTATCAATTTTCCCAGGTCAACCCGCAAATCATTAATCTTTGATTATGTTGGTTTTCATTATATAGTATTCATTTTTTTTTGTAGAAGTAAGTAGTGTATTAAAAGCATCGGTGTACATGAATTACGAAGAGTTACGGGCTGGTAGAACACTACCAGAGAACGTGATCCCCAGTCATGACAAGAGCGACCAACTTAGACAGACAGATTGACTTAGGGCCAAGCTATACAGCAAGAAGAGCTGCTGATAGCTGAAGGCAGCTAGCCAACTTAGAAAGACGGAAACAAGCTATCTGCGCACAGACTCGCAGCAATAGCAGAACAGGCTACACGAAGCAGAAAAGAGAAACAAGATTGATCAGGAGAAAGGACTAAAAGCCTAGCCAGAAGGGGTTGAGTGCATAATGCGAAATTTCTTCCCTTTCTTGTTGACCACTTTGACCCAACCATCGGGGCCTTGGGGTATGGAGACCACTTGCAAATCACTTCGGCTTCCAGGAGGAGCGTCTTTGTCCAAATCGGAGGAACTGGAGATGTGCAGGCGTTTCTGAACAACTGAGGAGACAAGGGGCTTCTCGGGGACATCAGATGGAGAAGGTTGATGCTGAGATGCAATCTCTTCATCTGAGTCACTTTCTTCTTCTTCAGAGCTGCTGGAATCAGGGTCCTCCAAGGGCGGGGGTTCAAAATGTTTCCAGCTTTTATTCCTTGGTTTGCGATTACCATATTTCTGACTGGCTAGAAATTGAGCACATGAGTTCTGAAGATGCCCGGTCTAATGACAGTGCCGACAACGGAAAGATGTGTTCTCATAGTCAAGAGGCTGAGGCCAGGAGAAGTCCCCAACTTTGAGAATGATATGGTCCGGAAGTCCTTCGCTGATATCAAATTCTGCACAGATTCTGCCATAGGTGTAGATACCCTTTAGGCCTCTTGACGGATCTGTGGCAAGGAAACGCCCTAGAGTGTTCCCAATAGCTTCGAAAACTGCAGCATGCCAAAGGTGAGCAGGCAGGTTGGGAAGCCGGACCCAGATCGGGAGTTTAGTGATGACTTCCATGGAGGGATCGAAGTCTTGAAACCAGGGGGTTAAGAAAAGCCCTGCCTTACCCCAGAACCAAGGACCACCAGTGAGGGTAGTTTGATAATCCTTGCTGTCAGCTAGAATGACAATGAAAAAACCCTTGGAGCACAAAATGATCTTGCAGTGCTTGGTCCAAGTGGAATGAACCCAGCTGTAAAGATCTTCAGATCGTGGCCATAGACCATTGAATCTGCAGATGAGAGCCTTTTCCTCATAGAGTTGGCGCACCCCAGCCAGATCTGGGTGGGTTATCTCTGCTGAAGGAACTTCTTCCAATTTATCTACCACGAAAGGCTTGGGAGCCTCTATGGTAGGGGCTGAGCGAGAAGAAGTGGGTTCCTTGACATCCTCCTTGTAGGAAAGACCCTTGGGAGCAGAGGACTGCCCTACTGCGCCTCCCCATAGTCGATAAGACAAAACCACTGTGGCATTCCGATCTATATTGTAAAAAGTCAGAGGTATATGATCTGCAAGCTGCTTACCAGCATAGAGGACCCTGAAACAAGAAGACGGGATCCTCAATTTCTGTTCGAGGGCTTCATAGAGGAGAAGCCCCGTGAAAGAAGATTGTACCCAAAGGAGCAGGGTTCTGCCTGTTGGAAGGGAAACTTGTATTTGGAAAAAGTTGGAATGGATTTGAAGAGGATCTAAGCTACTGTTGGTGAAGGCTGGAACTATTCCAGAGGATCGACAGGGCTGCATGACCAACCCTTGATCAGACCCACATAGATCCTGCTCTTGGACGCTGCGGCTGGGTGAATCCATCGCCGCAAACCTTAACCTCAACCCTCGTTCTTCTGAGTCGGAATCATTATTCCTGTAAGCTGCGTTGATTATCTGATTTAGATTCACATTCTTGCTGCAGATCGGGGCAGCAGCAAGTGCCCCCACCGTTGCAGACTGTAGATCTATGGTGATAGATGTAGATGCCTCACTACCTTCGCTTGCAGCACACCCAGAGGCGGCGAAGCCAGATGGAGCTCGGAGCACGTGCGGGTAGTCAAGGGGAGTGGCAACCACAACATGCTTTTGGGTATTTTGATCTGCTGAAGCGTCGATAGCTTCCAGGGAAGCTTGATCCGTAGTGATGGAGGCGGCCATGCCAAGGGAGGCGATCGCCGAATCTGCTGTTTCGGTACCAGCACCAGTAGCAGGGAAAAACGAAACCCTAGCGGAGGCCATTTCCAGCAATCTCTTCCTTCCTATTTTCGACTTTCTTCTTGCTAATAGTATTCATTATTAATGACAAATTTTCAAATTGAGTGAGTGTTGAGATATACTTCCTTCATTTTTGATATGTTTTTATAATTTCAATCAGATAATTTTCTAGTTACTCTCCAAACACTTGACATAGAGGGAAATCCTCTATCTGTCATTTTCTAGACATCCTTGCTTAGGAAAGAATGTACAGATTTCAGTTATTTAGAATTTTTAGAGTTATTTTTACATCCAATGATCACAATGTTAGCCAAAGCTGAACAACCAAGAATAAATGAAGAAATGAAAAAAATATTGCAGTTGCCAGAACAGAGTAAGGTTGGTGACTGTTATTTATATGAATAATATACTGAGATCAGAGTCTTTAGGTCAAACTTGTTACCTTACAAGTTACCCAAACATCTTTCAATGATGATCTTTTCCTTGGAGTATATCAAGCAGATCCTAAACTCGCATTCCATAAATTTCATGGAAGCTAAGAAGAAAACCCAATTCAAACTAAAGAATCAGATAGGGCCATTCATATGAAATTAAAGAGATGCAGAGAAAGAAGCATCAAATCAGTTATTGGAATTTAAAATGGAAGAAAGTTTTCTTTGGAATTTGTTGACGGGAAAATGTGTCTGGCCAACAGTAGGGGATCTCCCCGGTAGAAAGTCCCAATTAGACCTTGAACCGTTTGGAGTAGGGATCCCGTCCGGGGTGTGGGTTCGGCTACCGCTTAAGACGCCTTCCCTTTGGTCTCAAAAGAACCTGATTGGACCTATGGACACACCCTTATTCACATGGTACAGAATACATGATTGATGCATTAAACACGAATCAAACACTATGCATAGCAAGATTATAAATAAAGCATGTACACCTCAGGAGATGTCATTAACAACACATCTTTGGGGGTACTGCTTGTAAGGTAATCTAACCACGAAAGAAATAGTTTTTCATGGCGAGATGTCCCTTCATTTCTGAAAGATAAAATGAAATGCTAACAAAATAGTTCATTAACATTCATTAAAAGATCAGATGATAAACTGAACATCATTGATACAACACAAATAGCCATGACGCATAAATGATGACATGAAAAGTGCAGCTTCATTAATCATAGGATGTTCTGAAACTGTACAAAGAATACACACAGTGTTCACACAGCAAACACATCATAACCATAGGGTGTTTTAACAAGAACATGTCTTCATATGCATAAGAGTATAATCTTTCAGTACAATGCCATGTAGCTCTTTTCTTTCCAAAAGAAAAAGCCCCCTTACAAGCTCTCGTAGGAGTATTTATAATGCCAAAATTGCCCGTTCGGCTTCCTTGACTGTTCACCTTCTTAACCGTTGGGTTTCCTTGCGACCCATTCCTTTTGCGACCTGCGACCTGAGCCGCTGTTGCGACCTGCGACCTGAGCCACCGTTGCGACCTGCGGCCTGGCTGCTGTTGCGACCTACGACCCGCTGGGTCGCGAGGTCTCAAAGGTAAAAAAACTGAAGGTATGCGACCTTGCGACCTTGCGATTAGGTCGCTGGGTCGCAGGGTCGCAAAAGGTGAAAAACCGATGAAATGCGACCTCGCAACCTTGCGACTAGGTCGCTGGGTCGCAGGGTCGCAAAAGGTGAAAAACCGACGAAATGCGACCTCGCGACCTTGCGACTAGGTCGCTGGGTCGCGGGGTCGCAAAAAGGATGAAAACCAAAGAAATGCGACCTTGCGACCTTGCGACTAGGTCGCTGGGTCGCGAGGTCACAAAAGGCAGAAAACGGAAAAGGTGCGACCCTGCGACCTTGTGACTAGGTCGCTGGGTCGCGGGGTCGCAAAAGGCGAGAAAACCACAGACGTGCGACCTGCGACCTCTCCAGATCTGCGAGTTACTTGGAGTTTCGCCAGCATCTGCTTGTTCCAAAAATATCTCCTTGTGTGCTGGGGAAAACCTTGGCTCTTATGTGTAACAGAGTGGTTCCTCCTACAATAAAATAACAGAGGTCACAGATTGAATAATAATAGTGCTAAGGGCATTTTAATTAATTTGCAAAAAGAGAAAACAATGAATTTAGACCCCTGTATGGTCAAGACTTTATCAGAGATAATGGCGTGTGTAGGCTTTCTTTGTGCCCTTTATCTGTCGGGATCATCATCTTCCGCACGCACGAGGTTCTCTTCACTCACGTTCTCAGTTTTCGCTATAGGTCTTCACTAAGCTCTGAGTGTTTGCAAAAGAAACTATTGATAGGATCGAAGATTTTCTGTTCGTGCCATCTCCTGCTGAATGCTATCCTAGCAGGTCAAGAAAATGGCAATAGCGTGCAATGAATTTTCAGAGCCACTCCAACCAGATTGATATTTTTTCACTGCCATACACTTATAAGATGCTCATACCCGTTTTCCTACAGTTCAAGTGATCGGCGGATCTGCTGGTGTCTAACCTTATGACTTAGCAACCACAGGATAGCATAAACGCAGAGCGACTTATTGCTGCACAAAGCTTCATGCAACAGCGACATGGCTCATGTGTAAAGGTTATGGCACCCACCCGCATTTCAACACATGCTCCCTTTGTTATCTACATCTTCACTCTTTCCTTCCAAGTGCGATGGCTGCCTATCTATGCAAAACACCTTAGATCGAGAATTATCCACATCACGTTTTCCTAGATTTGTATTCCTGTTCCTGCTGTGGACCATAAAACACCTTTGGTTTCAATTAATAGTTTCATTTTCATACCTGCTATGTAACACTCGGTTTTAGCCCTTGACTCGAGGGAAGGGCAATGGTGTGAATTAGGACAAAACCGAATAGCTATTAGCGTGAATTGAAACCTCATGAATTTAGCTCCGCCGCTCATACGATTGACATAGCGATTAGTCTCTCTTGCAGAAATATGCATCAATCTCTCTTCAATCAAGTGATTTTGTCTCTCTTGAACAGCTGAACGCAGGAGCAACCATGAATTGAGTTCATCACCTCTGTGTATAGATAGTCTCTCTAAGAATCAAATTGAACCACTTGAAAGATACCTCTGAAGTACAACGTACAATGTTCACGTTAAGTTTTGTTGTTATCCTCTCTGCCAAGCGTTAATAGATTCGTGGGCGTGGTAAACCTTCTCGGGCAGGCCTGCATGCATGGAGAATCTGCGGCAGGGTCTACGGTTGCTGAATGCATGACCATGCGCCTCTCACCGATTCCTATATTCGTTTCTTCTTACTGTTTCTGACCGATTACTATATTCGTTTCTTCTTACTGCTTTTACTAAGCATTACAACGTTTAACTGATCCTCAATCCACGCTGAAAAAATCTATCCATGGTATGTATAAGGTAAAGCGCGGTCATGGATATGCATGCAACCTCTATTATCATTATTTGGAGCCCATGCCATAAAAAACGACATGATATCTGCATTCTTTGCTGAAAAAGGTTTCACCAACGCGCATGTCGCAACTGCCTCCAGCAGGGTCGTGATTCTGCACCGCTGACAACAAATGGCTTTGAGTCATCATGCTTTTTACAGCTCTGTTTCAATTTTCCCATAAATAATGCTATATATTACTGCAGTTGCGTGGCAGGTTCATTATAACATTTCGCCTCATGCTTTGAACGTAAAATTTTTTCATTTTGACCATTATACATACATGCGTCCTCTCCCAACGTTTGGCATTGGCTAAACTACGGCATAAACACTTGGGCCCCTCGAAACATGCCTCGTGTGCTTTGCTTGGAAATCTTCTACCGTTGTGAGGTCCTACGTGATTTGCACCATTTAAAACCGTGGTTATAACGTGTCAGGATAGTCATGGCATTCCGCTCCATGCTTGAGTTGAAAGTCAACTACCACGTATATACATCAACAATTACATTGGCTCCATGCAAATATAAATATTTAACAGTCGGCTTCATGGTGGAAAACTGACTCATCTCCTCCCACAAAGTCGTAAGCCTGCAACCTTAACAACGTTGCTCTGTTCTCCTTTCGGCCATTCTCGCACCATGGCTATTATACATTTCCACCAAATTTTTGCTTAATGTTTAATCATAAATGTGATCGATGTGTATACATATGGCTCGAAATATTTACCGTAATCTGAAAATCGGGAATGTGCGACCCTTTTACCTCGGTTGTCATGCATGGGAGCCTTCGCGTCTATATGAGGTTTGACCGATATACAGATACACATGTGCCTTCTCCGATCGTCATGGGATGAAACGTCAGTCATCAACGTCGTTGCGTCCACGTCCACTTGTACGCGTTTTGAACATGAAATTTGACCGCTTGAAACATGTCATCGACATTTGCTCCCGCTCTAAGTTTTAAAAATAAACCTTCGACCATTATATAGTTGCTGTCAAACAACAACTCGCCATCAACGTTGGATCCCATGCAACGTGTCCATGCATGTTTTGCGTTGGGTTTCAAACGTGAAGTTGCAGAAAACTGCTCTCGACATCAAATCATAATGCATTTTCGCGTAATTTTGGACCCGGGTTTTAGTTGTAGCTTTGACCACCATATATATATATATATGCCTCAAACGTTTTAACATACGAATTAGGCATAGAAGTATCGGTCCTAACTGTAATGTTTCTCTCGGCGGTTGTAAAACATAGTTGTACATCATGCAATGCGCCATAGTCATCATTATATCTGCTGTCATGTCGAAACCAAACCTTTTGCATAAGTTGGAAACCTCGACATAACATATTCGAGTCCCATGGTAACGTCTTTCTTATAGTTTTACATGATTTTGCTCCTCCCTATGGTTTGGAAACCGTATGTATTTGCACCTTGACTTAATGTGTCAAATTGTCACCTTGGTCCATCGAAAGTGTTCCAACTTATAATTTCTTCACATAATTTTTCCCCGCGATCTCTCATGGCTTTGAAACCCCATGAATTTTCCTTGGTTTAATTGTATAAAACCATAACTTTCGCACCCACCGTGTAGCTTGGGGTTTGACAAAAACTTTCTTCCCAAAGGTACATTTAGATATTTGAAATTGCGCCAACACTATTAATGTACCAATTTCCTGAACAATCATCTCTACCTCTGTACTTTGATGGATGAGGAGGTACTGAAAGGAGAAAATTCAAACTAAATCACCAAATTGACAGTGATGACCTCTTCGATGTTTATCAAGACGCATTTCAAACTCATGAACCATTTCATTCAACTGCGGAAGATAGAAGAAAACCCTTTTGCTGTGTCATTGTCTTGCCAACATCAAAATGTGCGTTCTTGAGATGGCACCTCCGTTAATGACGCGAGAAACCCTTATCTTTTAATATCAATGGTGTTATCATAAGATTTTCCTAGTGCCCACTGCCTCCTTGTTTCTTTGAGTGAATGAACACACGACACATCATCATCCCTCTGAAAATGTTAACTTGCTCTTCCACCACACTTGTGGGTGCATCCTTGTCATTGAGCTTAATATTATTCCCTCAGTGCCATGAAAATCATTGATGAGTTTATTTGTCGGGGATTGACCTGCATAAACAACATCACATTAATCAGTTCATAGTTATTCTTCGCGAAAGGTGTCCCTAGATAAAACATATGAGACGAATGAGCATAAGAGAGGTATTCAAACAACTTGCTTAATGACCCATGGCGAGGGAGCTATTAATGATCGATACAAGAAAGGTTCTATTCAAACATATGCATGTCAATCTCATTACATATGGCGCGATTGCGACAAGAGTGTTCGGGCGCACGCTGGATGATCCTCCCCACATATGGCGTGATTGCAATAAGGAAATCCGATCATGATGGCGAGACAACTCATGAGGGGTTGGGGATATGTCACTGGGATGTAGTTGATTGCAGACCGGGTTAAAGACTCCAACGCCTAAGCGAGCAGAGGGGGGAACCCGAAATTTTAAATATACCCAAAATTTTGGGTGGTGTTGTAGCAACTACAACAAATGGCGAACCACTGGTAGAATCCAACATCTCTTTCAATATGACCACAATATACTGAGTCTGGATAATGATGCAAGGGAATATTGAACAAGTTCCGCGTGTACCATTTGTATTACATTTTCCCTTTACAGGTATGCCTAATCCTCGTGCCTCAGCTAAGTCCCCCTATTCAGAACACATTAAGAGAAAGCTCACAGACGCCAGTAGCTAGCTGATGATGTGAAGAGCAAGGCACTGGGTTTATTATTCTCAGGATTTTTAAAGTAAGCTTCTGGTGTTGCTCCGCTGCCAGCAGGCCTGGATAGTACCCTGGCGGAGTCACTTCAAGAAATCACAAATGTTGCTCCGCTGCCAGCGAGCCTGGTCAGTACCCCGGCAGAGTCGTTGCATTACCTCTCTACGCAGGAAGCCTTTCTCAATCCTTTACCCTTATTTGTTTCATGTGCTTACAGCACCTATTTTCATGTGCTCATGGCACTTATTTTTCATGGGCGGACGAGGGATCCTGACTTATTTTACGAGCAAGAGAGGTTGTTTCTCGTGTTACAGAAACTGAAAGATATCCTGATTTGGGTTTGCCCTCGTGCCAAACCTTCACATCCCATTCACCACAATAGGTGAAGTGTGCAAAACAGATCATTAAAACATCCATGACTATGATGGACACAAGGCTTAGGCTTACGGGTATGGGCCCTTTGAACTCATCAGGTCTCCCACGGACAACCGGCTCGTATCTCCCCAGATGATAAGTTTAGACTCATAGGCATCTTGTTGAGAAGCGACTTTGATAACTGGTCCTAAGAGAAAACAACCTCTTGAGATAGCCACCGCAACTTCACGCAAAACAATGGGGTTACTGCTTCAGCAATCAGGGCAAAACAAGACTGCAAGGTGATAGGGTTGCAATAAGGGCTGGTGAAGTGGCAGGCGATATGACAAAAAATGATGTGAGGAAGAGAGCATACGATGCAATGTAATAGGTGAGGCTCAAGATGCAATGCAACGCCATGTGGGAGAATGATTAACCAGTTGTAGATGGGAGAGAGGCACAATACAAGTAGTAATTATTTATGCAATAACAAGCAACTGAAAAAGGAAATGAAAGAACAATACTTGTAACATGATGATGCCTAAAATATTAATCGTAAACAAAAACAAAAAACACACTTTTAAATCATGAAGAAAAATTTGGCAAGTAAACCTAATTAAAACTTTGAACTAACAAATTTTATTAACTGGTCCTAGCTAGCCTACACCTAAACCCTAGTTTAAACAATGTTGCGGTCGGGTTATGTAAAATCAGCTTTCCAGTGCAACCACCGCATTAGTTCTTGTCCTGCAAGAACAACAATGATCAGGATCAGGGCTAGCATCCGAAAAAGTGCAGCAGCAACAAAACTTACCTGAGGAGCAGGTGCCACGATAAGATGATTAGAGATACTTACCAAAGAACATGCCAGAACAGATTGTGCAAGCTGAATCCCATTCTTATCTTGGTAACCAACAATATGTTCTTGAAACTCAACATTATGGATAAATGACTTAAAATCATTCATGCATGATCCTGGATTTGAGGGGTGATGGGTAAGCCAATTCCTATTTGCAAGCACATTCACCGAATGGGGTCGGTTGAGTTGATCGACAATCTCATCATGGTGTTGGGGACCATCAGTTTTATGGAATGGAAACAATACGCAAGTGCCAGGCGAATTATAGGTGCATGCACATCCAAGCGTAGAAATTCTAGTTTCGAAAACTCTAGCCCGGGGTTGCTCCTGGGTTTGGTTAAGGGTATGGGGATCTGAATCCATGTTTAAAGGAGTCTGAAATTCCTCACTACTTTGAACAAACTCTGGACCTTTGAGCAAGGGGCTTTCCAACTTTGACTACTCGGCGAGATTAACAGGCGAATGGGCGTGATCATCAATTGTAGTGATTTGAGAGATGTCAGTGGGCTTTGTATCAATTTGGTCGAATGTTTGCGTACTGACAAATTGATAATCCAAAATGTCAGATTCTCTAGATTTGCCAGGATGGGGTGAATTCGACGTGTTTATGCTGGAAGGAGCATGGCACTGGGGAATGGTCATTTCAGAGACGTTCAGCGGAAGCTGACGCGTTTCGATTTTCTGGTGGGTACTTGAATCTTCCGAAAGAAAATCATCGAATTCAGGTGTCTTCATAGGGTCGGCCAAGAGATCTGAGTGATAGTCCTCGGTGGTATGATTGAACATGTTTTCAGATAAGCAGGGATCACTGTAATAATTGATTTGATCGAATTAGGTACCTGAGATGTCAGGCTCCCTGAGAGTTACCGACTGGGATGGATCAATAGAGGGAACATATTTAAGTTGTTCAGACGGGGAATTGCTCCTATGGCTGTCTAAAGATCCCAAGTGAGAAAAATCAGATTTAAAAGATTCATCGATTTTGGACTGTGATTGAGAAACACCATCTACGTGCTTATGATTGTCGCCAATACCAGTATAAGGCAATTTTGAATGTCTCGAAGAAATTACTGGTGTGGCGGGATCGATAAACAAACTAGGAAATAACGAACGAAAAGATTGAATCGCAGGGGCGTTAACCATACGAGGCTTTTCAACACGCACATCCGTGTCGTTCAGAGGACACAATGATTTGATAGGCCTTGTAAGGGAATAAACTTTATGCGGGGTAGGAGTCGATTCATAATACGTATGTGAACCAGATTCATAATCCAAATCTGAACCAGATTCATAATCTGAATGTGAACCAGATTCGTCATCCGAATCTGAACCAGATGCATAATCCAAATATGAACCAGATTCATAATCCGAATGTGAACTAGATTCATCATCCGAATGTGAACCAGATTTATAATCTGAATGTGAACCAGATTTAGGAGTAAGTCCAGGGAGGCATCGAGTGGGCGCGGGGTAGGTTTCATGAGCCAAAAGAGATAACGAGCCACTGAGATGTTCAGATTCGACATGGTACGTGAAAGACTCATGGTCAGAACAGCCATTGACTTGCGGGTTGTCATAGGGAACGCTAGGCTCAGGTCGGGTTGCTAACTGAAATGGTTCAAGGGAAACGAGAATCGCATACGTGAACTGTTCTCTTAACAACCTCCAATCGACATCCTTTTCAGGGAACTCAAAACAATAATGAAGGAATCTGATAGAGAACTCATCTAAAGATTCCTGAGGTTCCATTCTGATGTCATTTATCTTTAGTAAAACATTATGAAAATCATACATGTGAAAAGCTTGTTGTAATTCCCTAGCGAGTTGTTCAAACGAGTGGATGGAAGCTTCCGGCAATGTGCAACACCATTGCTTAGCGCGACCTTTGAGAGTGAGGAAGAAAAGTAAACAAAACAAACCCTCATCGTCAATTTCATAGCACTCACCAAAGTCACAAAAATTTGAACAGTGTTGGGTTATGGACACCCCATTTTCACCATCAAATTTTAACTGGGACAAGTGATACATAAGTTCATCAGAGATGTAGTATGCAGGCTCATAAAACTCCGACAAACATCTTGGGAGAATGATTTGGGAACGAGCCATTACAGATATGAGATTAACTGCAGGCTCTAAGGGCTCAGCTTGTCATCTGGCCCCCCCCTTTTCGTTAAACATCTGGTCGGAGGTTCAGGCCCTCCTTCTAGCGCCAATTCTGTTGACGGGAAAATGTGTCCGGCCAACAGTAGGGGATCTCCCCGGTAGAAAGTCCCAATTAGACCTTGAACCGTTTAGAGTAGGGATCCCGTCCGGGGTGTGGGTCCGGCTACCGCTTAAGACGCCTTCCCTTTGGTCTCAAAAGAACCTGATTGGACCTGTGGACACACCCTTATTCACATGGTACAGAATACATGATTGATGCATTAAATACGAATCAAACACTATGCGTAGCAAGATTATAAATAAAGCATGTACACCTCAAGAGATTTCATTAGCAACACATCTTTGGGGGTACTGCTTGTAAGGTAATCTGACCACGAAAGAAATAGTTCTTCATGGCGAGATGTCCCTTTATTTTTGAAAGATAAAATGAAATGCTAACAAAATAGTTCATTAACATTCACTAAAAGAGCAGATGATAAACTGAACATCATTGATACAACACAGATAGCCATGACGCATAAATAATGACATGAAAAGTGCAGCTTCATTAATCATAGGATGTTCTGAAACTGTACAAAGAATACAAACAATGTTCGCACAGCAAACACATCATAAACATAGCGTGTTTTAACAAGAATTTGTCTTCATATGCATAAGAGTATAATCTTTCAGTACAATGCCATGTAGCTCTTTTCTTTCCAAAAGAAAAATCCCCCTTACAAGCTCCCGTAGGAGTATTTATAATGCCAAAACTGCCCGTTGGGCTTCCTTGACTGTTCACCTTCTTGACCGTTGGGTTGCCTTGTGACCCATTCCTTTTGCGACCTGCGGTCTGAGCCGCTGTTGCGACCTGGGCCACCGTTGTGACCTGCGGCCTGGCTGCTGTTGCGACCTACGACCCGCTGGGTCGCGAGGTCACAAAGGTAAAAAAACCGAAGGTATGTGACCTTGCGACCTTGCGATTAGGTCACTGGGTCGCAGGGTCGCAAAAGGTGAAAAACTGACGAAATGCGACCTCGCGACCTTGCGACTAGGTCGCTGGGTCGCAGGGTCGCAAAAGGTGAAAAACTGACGAAATGCGACCTCGCCACCTTGCGACTAGGTCGCTGGGTCGCGGGGTGGCAAAAAGGAGGAAAACCAAAGAAATGCGACCTTGCGACCTTGCGACTAGGTTGCTGGGTCGCGAGGTCGCAAAAGGTGGAAAACTGAAAAGGTGCGACCCTACGACCTTGTGACTAGGTCGCTGGGTCGCGGGGTCGCAAAAGGCGAGAAAACCACAGACGTGCGACCTGTGACCTCGCTAGATCTGCGAGTTACTTGGAGTTTCGCCAGCATCTGCTTGTTCCGAAAATGTCTCCTTGTGTGCTGGGGAAAACCTTGGCTCTTATGTGTAACGGAGTTGTTCCTCCTGCAATAAAATAACAGAGGTCATAGATTTAATAATAATAATGCTAAGGGCATTTTAATTAATTTGCAAAAAGAGAAAACAATGAATTTAGACCCCTGTGTGGTCAATACTTTATCAGAGATAATGGCGTGTGTAGGCTTTCTCTGTGCCCTTTCTCTGTCAGGATCATCATCTTCCGCACGCACAAGGTTATCTTCACTCACGTTCTTAGTTTTCGCTATAGGTCTTCGCTAAGCTCTGAGTGTTTGCAAAATAAACTATTGATAGGATCGAAGATTTCCTATTCGTGCCATCTCCTGCTGAATGCTATCCTAGCAGGTCAGGAAAATGGCAATAGCCTGCAATGCATTTTCAGAGCCACTCCAACCAGATTGATATTTGTTCACTGCCATACACTTATAAGATGCTCATACCCATTTTCCTATAGTTCAAGTGATTGGCGGATCTGCTGGTGTCTAACCTTATGACTTAGCAACCACAGGATAGCATAAACGCAGAGCGACTTATTGCTACACAAAGCTTCATGCAACAACGACATGGCTCATGTGTAAAGGTTATGGCACCCACGCGCATTTCAACACATGCTCCCTTTGTTATCTACATCTTCACTCTTTCCTTCCAAGTGCGTTGGCCGCCTATCTATGCAAAACACCTTAGATCGAGAATTATCCACATCGCGTTTTCCTGGATTTGTATTCCTGTTCCTGCTGTGGACCATAAAACACCTTTGGTTTCAATTAATAGTTTCATTTTCATACCTGCAATGTAACACTCGGTTTTAGCCCTTGACTCGAGGGAAGGGCAATGGTGTGAATTAGGACAAAACCGAATATATATTAGCGTGAATTGAAACCTCGTGAATTTAGCTTCGCCGCTCATACGATTGACATAGCGATTAGTCTCTCTTGCAGAAATATGCATCAATCTCTATTCGATCAAGTGATTTTGTCTCTCTTGAACAGCTGAATGCAGGAGCAACCATGAATTGAGTTCATCACCTCTGTGTATAGATATTCTCTCTGAGAATCAAATTGAACCACTTGAAACATACCTCTAAGTACAGCGTACAATGTTCACGTTAAGTTTTGTTGTTATCCTCTCTGCCAAACGTTAATAGATTCGTGGGCGTGGTAAACCTTCTCGGGCAGGCCTGCATGCATGGAGAATCTGCGGTAGGGTCTACGGTTGCTGAATGCATGACCATGCGCCTCTGACCGATTCCTATATTCGTTTCTTCTTACTGTTTCTGACCGATTACTATATTCGTTTCTTCTTACTGCTTTTACTGAGCATTACAGCGTTTAACTGATCCTCAATCCACGCTGAAAAAATCTCTCCATGGTATGTATAAGGTAAAGCGCGGTCATGGATATGCATGCAGCCTCGATTATCATTATTTGGAGCCCATGCCATAAAAAACGCCACGATATCTGCATTCTTTGCTGAAAAAGATTTCACCAACGCGCATGTCGCAACTGCCTCCAGCAGGGTCGTGATTCTGCACCGCTGACAACAAATGGCTTTGAGTCATCATGCTTTTTACAGCTCTATTTCAATTTTCCCATAAATAACGCTGTATATTACTGCAGTTGCGTGGCAGGTTCATTATAACATTTCGCCTCATGCTTTGAACGTAAATTTTTTTCATTTTGACCGTTATACATACATGCGTCCTATCCCAACGTTTGGCATTGGCTAAACTACGGCATAAACACTTGGGCCCCTCGAAACATGCCTCGTGTGCTTTTCTTGGCAATCTTCTACCGTTGTGAGGTCCTATGTGATTTTCACTGTTTAAAACCGTGGTTATAACGTGTCAGGATAGTCATGGCATTCCGCTCCACGCTTGAGTTGAAAGTCAACTGCCACGTATATACATCAACAATTACGTTGGCTCCATGCAAATATAAATATTTAACAGTCGGCTCCATGGTGGAAAACTGACTCATCTCCTCCCACAAAGTCGTAAGGCTGCACCCTTAACAAGGTCGCTCTGTTCTCCTTTCGGCCGTTCTCGCACCATGGCTATTATACGTTGCCACCAAAGTTCTGCTTAATGTTTAATCATAAATGTGATCGATGTGTATACATATGGCTCGAAATATTTACTGTAATATGAAAACCAAGAACGTGCGACCCTTTTACATCGGTTGTCATGCATGGGAGCCTTCGCGTCTATATGAGGTTTGACCGATATATAGATACACATGCGCCTTCTCCAATCGTCATGGGATGAAATGTCAGTCATCAACGCCGTTGTGTCCACGTCCACTTGTACACGTTTTGAACATGAAATTTGACCGCTTGAAACATGTCATCGACATTTTCTCCCGCTCTAAGTTTTAAAAATAAACCTTCGACCATTATATAGTTGCTGTCAAACAACAGCTCGCCATCAACGTTGGATCCCATGCAACGTGTCCATGCACATTTTGCGTTGGGTTTCAAACGTGAAGTTGCAGAAAAATGCTCTGGACATCAAATCATAATGCATTTTCGCATAATTTTGGACCCGGGTTTTAGTTGTAGCTTTGACCACCATATATATATATATATATATATATATATATATATATATATATATATGCCTCAAACATTTTAACATACAACTTAGGCATAGAAGTATCGGTCCTGTTAGTATGAATCCTTTGTCGAAGTGTACGAAAAAGGACCACTTTAGCTACGCATAACTAATAGCCCTAACAACAAAAGTGGCTGCCAATATCTTCAGATCTGCGGTTAGTTAAACAAGAAAAGAGCTGCAAAACACCAGATCTATGCATGGAAAGACATTAAGCAGTAAAAATAAGGGTTTGCTCCATATACCAATAAACAAGACAAGAACAATTTTTGAAAGAATTTTTGTATTAATAGGGCAACTGGGAGGAAAACCAGAAGGAGTATCCAATTCCCCTCAGTGGGATGGGTTCTTGGAAGTCCTCAGCACTTCAGATCTAAGATTTCTCTCTCTAGTTGATGTAGAAAACCCAATGCAAAGAGTAGAGCTCAATGGGAGCAAATGATGGAGATATGTGACCAAGTGTATAGATCCAGAGTGATCTAATAGGCAACAAAAGGTGAAGAATGGTAGAAAAAACCCTCCTATTTATAACAAAATATTGGGTCATTCTAGATCTTGGTGCATGGGTTAACCAGATCTAGATCCACTTTTTATGGAATATTTTATTATATTTGTTGGAGGAAAAGGTATTTGACTTGGGTCAAATCCCTTAATTTGTCAAAAATAAATAAATAAATGATTTATTTATCTTTTTAAGGAAGCGGTTAGAAGATAATCAAATAAATAATGATTTATTTAATTATTTAAGGAAGTGGTTGAAAGACAATTAAATAAATAGTGATTTATTTAATTATTTGTGGGTGATTTGGTCATATTTAACAAGGAATATTATCTAAATAAGGTTTAAATAATTATTCCTAGAAAATACTAAGATAAATAAAGGTTTATCTAATTAATTTCTTTGATTTTGGGTTAAACATGACTGGGAATAATAATTAAATTATGGTTTAATTAATTATTCCATGAGGAAAATCAAACAAATATAGGTTTGTTTAACATTTCCTTTTGGGGTTTCCTGTTTTAACATAGTGAAAGCAGTTTTACTTAGGGTAAAACTGGTCTTACATGGTGTACTTGGGTCCATCTAATGATAATAAGTTAGATGACCAAAAAATGGTGTAACAGATTGCCCCCCAGCGTGCGAGTGTCAGGAGAAAATCATATGACCGAAGTACGTTGTAAGAACACAATCACTAGACAACAAAAGGGGTGTCAGAGAGAGAAATGTGAGGTAGATAGTGTGCTGAAGGACTAGACCCTGAGGAGACGAGACTCGCAGGTGCAACAAGTCTCTTTTTATGAGAGGGTACCTGTGCTAAAGGCGGCGGGGGATGCATACCTATGCCCGCCGAGACAAAGTACAAAAGAATAGTGTGTCCAGTAAACAAGGGACCGAACCATAAAGTACAGCTGGCATAATCATGAGCCAGATAAAAATACAATGAGGAATCCCACATACATGTTGTGCCTGGGATAACAGCCAGGACTTGTACAATAATATCTGAGTACATGAGATATAAATACAACCCAAATGCCCCCTGTAAATGGGGAAGGGCTCACAAAATCTGACTGATACATGCAAGTCGAAGAGGCGCTGCAAGTGGCTACGGCCAACATCATCAAATATCTGGAGCTGCATCGAAGGCTGCAAAGAAGAGGTCATCCCGGCATGTGGGGGGCTACCTGCAGGGCCACCCCCTCATGAGGGTTGAGACATCTCACACACACCCGGGAATCATCAAGAGCTGCTGCTGGATCACTGGACCATCAAGTATACGAATCTCGATCATGCTGAAAGGAGCTAGAGAAACAATCAAGTCAAAGGGAAATGAGAGATCCCTTGGCCTGATCCGAGGCACCGAACAAGAGTGGAAGCTGGAACCAAGGTACACCACCCTCTAGACCTGGCTTCTGGAATGAAAGTGTTGATGTCGACAGAAGGAGGTCTGCCATAGTTGAGGGAGTGAGATGTCCCCAACTAAGGCACGAGAGAAAACAGTAGAGCGACGGACAGAATGACACTAATGATGATGGTGAAATGGAAAGGACTGAGTAGCGAATGGACGACTTCCCTTGTTAGAGCATAAAGGGCATGAATGACATGGCAGCAACTGACACAATATCGTAAGGGATAGGGGACAGTGGGACTGAAGGTCATAATATGCGACACAAGAGAGAGACCAAGCAATGAAGGATGGAGGGCTATAGTGGGGTACAAAGGGACTTGGGATAGACTCCATGAATGCGATGATGACTCAACTTGGATGCTCTAAACAAGGGCGACTCTATGGTGCTGCCACACAGTAAAAAGCCCAATGGGGGACCATAAAAACATGAGTACAAGGTGGGGACTCATGACAAAAATCGTCACGAACATGGACAAGTAATGAGGCAAGATGGTGCCCCAAGTACAAGTGTTGTAAGTGAGGAAATTCGATTTTAAGGAGAGGTGAAGAGACCCTTCTTGGACAAGATGTGTCCTGGTGAGGTATCAGATCACAAAAAACTAATAGATACCCATTTGAGGGCTCGGTGAGAGCTTTTCAACGGTGTAGACGGTTCGTCAAACGGGGCTACGGTGTGGTCGCAGCAGTCGAAAGAAGAAACAGGGGTTATCTTTTAATAAGGCAGTTTTCCCTCCAAAATCACTCATTTTCTATTGTTGTTGTGGTGAATGTAGAGAGGAGAGAAGGCCCTAAATCTTGTGGTGAACGTAGCGGACAAACCGACCGTTGGAATCGCGATCCGTCATTTGCAGGTAAGAGGTCTAACCTTTCTCTTGCATTTTGATGGATGACATTTTCAGTTTAGTGCCCAGAATCCCAGAAACAGCCCCTCCTTCATCTCTACGGCCGGGTCACACTTTTTGGGGCAAAAAGTGTGACCTAGGACGCAGGTATCAGGGCAAAAAGTGCGACCTGGGAGATGAGGGGGTTTTGGTGCTGTTTTATGGCTGGAAGTTGGGTTTTGGTGTTTGGTTATGGTTTTCCCAATCTGTACGCTGACAAAAATCATGTGTTTGTGCAGGTATGGCAGAGCTACGGGTCAACTGGAGAGAGAGAGAGATCTGGAGACACTACGGACCGAGATCTAGGTGGATCAGGGCGTCTGCCATGTATTGGCTAGATTTTGGGTTCTAAAGTTTTTGGAGAACCCTTTGATGAGAGCAGGGGAACCGTTACTGGCCCGGATTATCAGTTACTGGGATCCAGATCAGGAGATCTTTGTAGTGCAGGGGCACAGGATCGAACTGACGGTCCAAGACGTGTACTTCCTGACTGGTCTCCCGCCACTGGGGATGGTGGGAAACACACAGCTAGTGTTGCAGCGGGGGTGGCATATCATGGAGTTCATGGAACGTCATTGTCGACCGGGTCTCCAAGTCCAGGGGACTCAAATACCGATCGGGGATCTAGAGAGGCTAGAAACCCGTGCAGTGGCCGCAGTTGTGCTGCGAATCCTGGGCATCCAGGCGTTCCATCACATCACTGGGGGGCAGATGATGATAGTGGAAAGTGTACTGGGTGGGACCTACTATGGGTGGGCCCAAATGATGTTGGTGTCGCTAAAGCGATAGTTGTCACTATGCAGGCGGTAGGTGAACCATGACTGCTCATATGGGACTTTGTTGTGTGCCTTCTTCTTTGAGAAGATCCCGACCTTGAGGCCTCGTGTACAGCTTCCAGATGGGGGCTCGAGAGAGCCCAGGATGCGCCGTTGGGGATGGCTACTGTGCAGAGGAGGAGGAGGGGCGGTTGGGCGAGTGTTTCGACCGGAGTTTTTTGCCCATTGGAATCATATGCCTTTGTACATAGACGACTATCCCTATAGTGGGATGAGTTACTGTGGAGATCCGGATCTGCCACTTCTGCCTGGTCGAGTCTGGGGGCCCGATGGTAAGTGACAGATTGCTATTCTTGTGTGGGAAAGTTAAAGTTTTTGAATAGTAATTGATGGTACTGATTCATGTACTTTTGGTATGCAGATATAGCACCGGTAAAACCGGCCGGATATATGGGACTACCGGCAGCGTCTAGAGCTACAGGTTCAGGTGGGTCGAGAGCGGCGCAGAATGAGGATGCAGCCGCCCTGCTGGAGGACATCCACCGTAGATGTGAAAGGTTGTTGACCGGAGTATCAGAGCGTGGGTGGCAGGACTTAGATGACCAGTTCATAGAGCCATGTGTTGGTCTACCCTCGGAGTGGCGAGGTGTCATGCGGCGCATGGCGATGGCCGGTCAGGCTATGTGCGATCTACATGCTGCAGGGGCAGAGCCATTGGCCCAGGAGCCTCCCGATAGTGATTAGGGGTGGGGCATGTGGTGCCTCCTATGATGTATGTAGGGGCAAGTGGTGCCCCCAGTTTTGAGTTTTTTGTAACATGCTGTGGGCATGTCATATGTATCAGAGGAAATGGACTCTAAACACATGCTTTTGTGACACATATTATGGATATGCATCGGTTTTTAATGATTATGAATTTTATTGTCTTGTATGAAATGTGTGTGATAAATGCCAATCTAAAACATGGTTTGCAATACTATCTACATAGTGATTCTGTTCTTGAGGTACGTGGTTGAAAGTTATGGTTTCAAATGCACGTATCAAGATTTTCACTCATAAATAGCGTCTAAATAGCACAGGGTTATGCACACAATAAACACCATTTAGTTGCATTACAAGAAGTAGGGAATCCAAACAAACGTGCAGATGGAGGATGCGATGAAAGAGGGCATCGGCTAAGAGACCACGCACTGCATCATATTCGGCTTGATTGTTGGTGGCAGAACCAATGCATACCCCGTTAGAAAGAACAAGGGCATGCAAGGGGGTGAAGATGGCCCAACCTGTCGAGGCTAGATTCCTGGAGTAACGACTTGCACCATCGGCGTAGCCGATAAAGGGTGTGGACGGGGGGTCCTGCGGAATGGTGTGACAAGACAACAAATGAGGGAAGGAGAGGAAATGAGGGCAGCGTGAGTGGACAGAAGTCGTCGGGCGGCAATCGCAGGAGGCAGTGCAAGGGGCAAGATGACCATGACTCATAGAGGGTAGTATATGAGGGCTATCGGAAGCATGGTGAGGACTCGGGCTGCGGAGGTCAACAGAGACATGGGTGGAGTGATCTCGTGTATGGGTAGGAAAATGGTGGTCAAGGGACACAACAGGGGAGGATGCAGATGGGCTAGGCTTTGAGCGTCTCGCAGAGGAGGATAGGTAAATAATGGTAACAGTAGACTCCGTCATCGGAACATCAGGGGGGGGAATTTTGATGGGAGCGGGGGGATCCTCAGGCTGACCTGAAGCGTACTGCGTGAGGATAGGAGAGGCAGATTGATTTTGTTCAACCTCATACTCTCGGATTACCTCTAAAGAGGCGCGGTAGTGCGTCAGCTGAGGACAATGGTGGGATTAATGGCCATGAATGCCGCACAAAGCACAGGGCTTGTTGGTGTGGAGAGTATTAGGGTTCTTGGTTACGGACATAGAAGGAATGGGGGCTTCAGGGACCGTAGACTTGGGGAACGCGACTTTAACCATGGGCTGAATACGGGGCAACTCGGGACAAGCATGGGTGGCATGACCGGTGACATCACATAAAGCGCAAGGCTTCGCGAGCGGCGGAGGGGCCGGGTCAGTCGTGGTAGTCTTGTCTTTGGGTGCCCCCTTGCGGGCTTTTCCTTTCTTCCCGAGTGCCGTTACAACAGGAGAAGGGTCCTGTGGAGGTGCTGGGGGCACAGAGGCAACGGAGGAAGCTAGGGGGACCGGTTGAACCGGTGTCAAAGCCATATAGGGCTTGGGATGACCAGGAGGGGTGGCGGCTAGGGGATCAAGGTACCAGACCGGTATGCCCAAGGTCAAGTTAGGGAGAGAGAGGGTGGCCATGACGGGGACAGAATATACTCTGGGAGGGGGAGCTAGGAAAGGGATCTGCCTAGTAGCGTAATGACCAGGAGGGATGGCGTCGAGATGGTTAAGGCCAGGAGGAACCGATCCAGGAGGATAAATGGGTTCAGGGATACCAGCTGTAGGGGTAGGGCCAGAAGGAGGAGGTCCGGCTGGCTGAGAAGAATGGCTAGGAGTGGGTTGCGGAGGGCGAGGAGGAGGTTGCTGACTAGCCGAGGCAGGCCGCTTACGGGCAGCCTGAGACGATTGCATCATGCAAACATTCGATGAGCTGGGATCGGTGACAGGAGGGGGGGGAAGGTTAGGGAAAGTTCCAAGCAGGGAGGAATCTTTGTAAACGCCAGGGGAGACACTGGTCAAAGAATCAACGGTTTGCTTGTTGGCTACAGAAGAGATAGTCGTCTCAGGAGAGGTCTGAGATTTTGGCTCATGATATGTCAACTGGTCAATGGTGACTATCTTTCCATTATGGGGGAAAGACATCTTGCGAAAGACCGCGGATGGGACAACAGACATAGCATAGGTGTAGCTTCGCCCCAATAGAATGTTGTAATCTAGCGGGGCGTCGATGACTTCAACGTCAACGCAAACAGTCTTACCGGCGAGGGTGATAGGACAATTACGAAACAGGCCAATGGGCTGGGAGGCATGACCGTCCCACGCTCGAAGGGTGATCGTGGAAGGGGCCAGCTCAGGAGATCCGAGTTGCTTCCAAACCAAAGCGGACATCACGCATGTGGATGCCCCCTCATCAATTATACACCGGGACACGTTGGCGTTCTGGATTTTGACTGGGATTTGGAAGGCGACGGAAGGAGGAAGGGGAGGATGGCCCGATTGAGTGGTGTCGAAAACAATCATTTGGTCATCAGCAGGATCTACAGCGCCCACGGCAGATAATAGAGCCTTCTTTTGGGAAGGGCACGACTGGAGGAGTTCCAGTGTGGAAATGGCAGCAGGAGATTGCGCCAGATCATCTACTATGCTATACGAATGAGCATCTCGACCAGAAGCAGCATTTCGACGTAATGGCCCCTTAGGAATATTGGTATGGACCTCAACTTTGGGTCGTAGTGGACATGTAGGACCACCGGATGTCGAAGAGGCCTCCGTAGAACCCGGGGGCGGGAGTGCTCTGTGCGATTGAGCAGGAGGCTTGGGGTACTGACGAGACCGAGTTTGAAGGTGAAGATCAACGGGCGGGTTAAGCTCGGAGTGCATCATGAGGATCTGGTAATCGGAGGAACCAGAAATGGAAGGGGGAGTGGCGACCTGGTTATCAGGTGGTTGGGTAGCCACGAAGCCTTGCTGAGGGAAGGGATCGGTAAAGACAGCTGGTTGAGTGGTGGCCACATTAGGAGGAGCATGAGGGGAGGCATGTTGTCCGCGCAATGTGGCTTGAGACTCCCACATCTGCCGCATCTGGGGTAAAAGGGGACAATCGTGGGTGTAATGACCATAAACACCGCAACACGAATAGGGCTTGTTTGTGCGAAGCAGCCTGTCTGGCTTGGGCTGAATGCCCTGTTGCTGGTTGCTAGTGTTAGGGTCTACACCAGAATTGGGTCCTCCGGTACCAGGGGCAGATTGGTTTTGGTTGCCTCTCCGCCTTCTTTGAGAAGGAGGGGGATTAGTTGTGCCCTGCTGTGCAAATACTTGCCCTGGAGGGGGCTGTAAGTGCTGTTGCGGGTTTGGAGGAGGCAAGGGAGATGGAAGCGCATATGCTGGAGGAGCTGGCGCACCAAGCTACGGATAAAGGTAAGGGTTGGGTTGGGCAACATTGAGGTAAGCAAGAGGTTGGGCAAAAGGAGGAGGCATGTTGTATCCTGGATACATGCTACCGGGAGGGGGAAGAGTGCTAGAGGTGCTGGCCCCTCCCTGAAAAAGACCATAGCCCACAGGGGGGTGGGTATACGGATGGGAGAGAGCTCCAATGATACTGTCGGCGGAATGAGATGCCCCCGGGGCATTAGCGCCACCGGGCCTGGGGAGGTCAGGAAGAACGGTATAAACATAACCAGATTCAGTGTAGATCAGGTCATATTTCAAGGCTATTTGGAGGGCAGCTTCTTCAGTTTGAGGAAAGTGAGAGGCAACATCTTTGCCGATGGGAGCGGGAAGGGTGCGAAGGAACCAGTCCATATAAACCCGATCTTCAAAGGGAGGGGCTCGACATAAGCTCTGTCTTCTTCGCCATTCCTAAACATGGGCAGAAAGGCGTGTTGAAGAGGATTGCTTGAAGGAAGTCAAGAGCTCCGTGCCAGTATCGTATCAGAGAGGGAGTTGGAAATACGACAAAAAGGCTTGGGCAAGAGTCTCAAAGGTGGTATGGGTAGAGGTGGCTTGTTCGACATACCATTTAGAAGCTTCGCCGGTAAGCGTGCGCTGGAACAAACGAAGACGGATGGAGTCATCGGTAATGGAATTGGAGGAACACCACATGTGGAAAGATCGGACATGGTTGGTTGGATCTTCTCCGGCAAGGCCTTCGAACTTAGGGATGTCGGAGGGGAGCTTGGTTGGCATAGCAGGCCAACCAACATCGTGGCGGATAGGGTCATTGATCAACTGATTGAAATCGGGGAGGCTGAGGCCTGCAATGTACGGCAGCAAGGGTATGGCCGAGGTAGTTCCCGTGGCGGTTCCGCTAGTAGTGGTTCCGGCATTAGGGCCTGGAGCGCCGCCAGCGTTAGGCCCTAGAACAGACATGGTGAAGGTGACAGGGGGAGAACTAGGAGGAGAAAGGGAACCCGATGAATCAGGAGAGGAGTCGGAGTGGACTGAAGGTGGACCGGTTTCGACGACGAAGCAGAAAGTGACAGTCGATCAACCGTGTTCCAGGGTGGCGTCGAAGAAGTCTCCGGAAAGGGCGCCTTGGGGGCGCAATGACGACAGGAAGAAGGAAACCGACAAGGGCGGTAAAAGGGAGCGAATCGGGCAAGGGCGAGGGCGATGAGGCAAGGACATATGATTTTAGAGTCTTTGCCAGGCGGTGTTAACCAGGCGCTTCTTCACTTAGGGTCAGTGTGTGGTGTGCGTTAATTTTAATTTTTTAAACCCTTTTCATTTTGAGAGCAAGAAAAAGTGTGCTGCGTAACTGAAAAGAAATCTACAGAGAACAATATAGATTGCTGAAATAACAGAACATTTAACAGTTAACTATGCATCGATCTAACCCAAGAAGGCGGGTCTCTCAAAACTACTCTAAAAGAGGGCAAAAATCTATTTGAAACACACATAAAAAGAGGCCAATAGATCTAGTTTCAAAAGGGACAGGGATCTAGAGGATAAAACTGCTGGAAAGAGGTGCAGATCACAACCAAGAGACAGAGGCAAGGTGGCTGGAAAAAGGGAGGTAATCAGCAAAAAGCGGAGGGGGCAAGGAGGGAGCCCTTAAAATAGGTCCAAAAAAAACGACAAGAGGTGATTTGAAAGGAAGAAAGGCTGACTACAATGGATCTGAAAGCGATGTAACAGATCTGGAAAAAAGGAGGATGAAGCTCTGAAAAACAGACGGCTGAAACAGCTAAAACTCTTCCACAAAAAGTGGAGGGTACTAAAGCCCTAGGGGGCTAGGTTCCCACTTAGATGAGTAAAAATAGATCAGAACTTGGTCAAGGCAAGCTGAGACAAAGGCTGGAAGACCCTGACAGAAGCTGCAGCAAAACCCAGAAAAATTGTAGAAAAATCACTGAAAAAATGGTAGGTCGCAGTTTCTGACCTGATTTTAGTGCAGGTCGCAGGAAACAGGCTGAAAAGTGCGACCTGGAGGTCCAGGTCGCAGGTTTAGGGCCAAAAAGTGCGACCCCCCGTTCCGGTTGTCTCAGCGGCAGATTTTCAGAAAAGTTGTCGTCTCAGTTGCAGCTGGTGTCGCTTACCTGTGCAATAGGGCCAGAAACACACGGAAGTTAGAAATTTTGATGTTTTAGGGTTTTATGTGAGAAAAACAGCATGAAAATAGGAAAAATAAATAGCTAAAAAGAAACCCTAGGGTCTGAAGTCGCTGGATATGCAGGAATATGAAAAAACGACAGCGGTCGTAATTTAAAACCTGTGTGGAGTCGCCATTTGTTTAGGAGTATCCAATTCCCCTCAGTGGGATGGGTTCTTGGAAGTCCTCAGCACTTCGGATCTAAGATTTCTCTCTCTAGTTGGTGTAGAAAACCCAATGCAAAGAGTAGAGCTCAATGGGAGCAAATGATGGAGATGTGTGACCAAGTGTATAGATCCAGAGTGATCTAATAGGCAACAAAAGGTGAAGAATGGTAGGAAAAACCCTCCTATTTATAACAAATATTGGGTCATTCTAGATCTTGGTGCATGGGTTAACCAGATCTGGATCCACTTTTTATGGAATATTTTATTATATTTGTTGGAGGGAAAAGGTATTTGACTTGGGTCAAATCCCTTAATTTGTCAAAAATAAATAAATAAATGATTTATTTATCTTTTTAAGGAAGCGGTTAGAAGACAATCAAATAAATAATGATTTATTTAATTATTTAAGGAGGTGGTTGAAAGATAATTAAATAAATAGTGATTTATTTAATTATTTGTGGGTGATTTGGTCATATTTAACAAGGAATATCATCTAAATAAGGTTTAAATGATTATTCCTAGAAAATAATAAGATAAATAAAGGTTTATCTAATTAGTTTCTTTGATTTTGGGTTAAACATGACTGGGAATAATAATTAAATTATGGTTTAATTAATTATTCCATGAGGAAAATCAAACAAATATAGGTTTGTTTAATATTTCCTTTTGGGGTTTCCTGTTTTAACATAGTGAAAACAGTTTTACTTAGGGTAAAACTGGTCTTACATGGTGTACTTGGGTCCATCTAATGATAAAAGGTTAGATGACCAAAAAATGGTGTAACAGGTCCTAACTGTAATGTTTCTCTCGGCGGTCGTAAAACATAGTTGTACATCATGCAATGCGCCATAGTCATCATTATATCTGTTGTCATGTCGAAACCAAACCTTTTTCATAAGTTGGAAACCTCGACATAACATATTTGAGTCCCATGGTAACGTCTTTCTTATAGTTTTACATGATTTTGCTCCTCCGTATGGTTTGGAAACCGTATGTATTTGCGCCTTGACTTAATGTGTCAAATTGTCACCTTGGTCCATCGAAAGTGCTCCAACTTATAATTTCTTCACATAATTTTTCCCCGCGATCTCTCATGGCTTTGAAACCCCATGAATTTGCCTTGGTTTAATTGTATAAAACCATAACTTTCGCACCCACCGTGTAGCTTGGGGTTTGACAAAAACTTTCTTCCCAAAGGTACATTTAGATATTTGAAATTGCGCCAACACTATTAATGTACCAATTTCCTGAACAATCATCTCTACCTCTGTACTTTGATGGATGAGGAGGTACTGAAAGGATCAAATTCAAACTGAATCACCAAATTGACACTGATGACCTCTTCGATGTTTATTAAGACGCATTTCAAACTCGTGAACCATTTCATTCAACTGCGGAAGATAGAAGAAAACCCTTTTGCTGTGTCATTGTCTTGCCAACATCAAAATGTACGTTCTTGAGATGGCACCTCCGTTAATGACGCGAGAAACCCTTATCTTTTAATATCAATGGTGTTATCATAAGATTTTCCTAGTGCCCAGTGCCTCCTTGTTTCTTTGAGTGAATGAACACACGACACATCATCATCCCTCTGAAAATGTTAACTTGCTCTTCCACCACACTTGTGGGTGCATCCTTGTCATTGAGCTTAATCTTATTCCCTTAGTGCCATGACAATCATTGATGAGTTTATTTGTCGGGGATTGACCTGCATAAACAACATCACATTAATCAGTTCATAGTTATTCTTCGCGAAAGGTGTCCCTAGATAAAACATATGAGACGAATGAGCATAAGAGAGGTATTCAAACAACTTGCTTAATGACCCATGGCGAGGGAGCTATTAATGATCGATACAAGAAAGGTTTCTATTCAAACATATGCATGTCAATCTCATTACATATGGCGCGATTGCGGCAAGAGTGTTCGGGCGCACGCTGGATGATCCTCCCCACATATGGCGTGATTGCAATAAGGACATCCGATGATGATGGTGAGACAACTCATGAGGGGTTAGGGATAGGTCACTGGGATGTAGTTGATTGCAGATCGGGTTAAAGACTCCAACGCCTAAGCAAGCAGAGGATGGAACCCGAAATTTTAAATATACCCAAAATTTTGGGTGGTGTTGTAGCGGCTACAATAGAATTAT